>CAAKHF010001345.1:11559-39527 GCA_901007745.1 Hippocampus kuda | reverse complement strand
ATATATATATATATATATATATATATATATATATATAGAGAGAGAGAGAGAGAGAGAGAGAGAGAGAGAGAGAGAGAGAGAGAGAGAAAAAGAGAGAGAGACAGAGAGAGAGAGAGTCCTAGTAAACAATCACTCTCACATTTCCACAATACAGCTGCAATTTCCATCATAGACAAGTTGATATTTTACTCCCCCCCCCAAAAAAATCTTCAATGTGGCAGGGTCGCGGTGGGTGAACCGCAATATAGCAAAATGGATTAACAACACAAAATGGTGAAAGGTCTTGCTTTGGATCGGTAATGCAGAAAGAAAGCATCCGAGGATACTGGTGAAGCATTATCTTCTATGAAGAAATGTGGTTGGAAACTAAATATTATCATATTTGTTTGTAGTGACAGCAAGCTGAAAAGGAAACAAGTTTGAATGTGACTTCACAAGGAGCTCCACCCTATGAGTGAACAAATGTTCAAATACACGTGGTGGTATGTGAACACAGTCGTGTCAGGGTGACGTGTGACGTTCTCCCACGTGCTGGCCCTCCTATCGATAAGCTGCCGATTTAACACGGGGCAACAAAGCCCCCCATTCTGGATTAATACATTTTATAAAGAACCGGGAGCCATAATACCATCAGGCTCCGGCCCTGCCATCAAACATCTGACCCAAGTCTACTCATGTTTGGCCAAAGGATTAAATATGAGGAAAAATCAAATACAATGTGTTGATTAATTTGGCTTGGCTCCCTTATACCTCGAGAAAGCAACCTGCTGGATGGTTTGTTTGTTTTTAGGCTTTAAAGAGACAGTGTGCAAAATTTGTTAATTTTTTTTTTGTGTTCATTATTTCAAAAATATTACATTAACATAATTTTTTTTACATAACGTCAGAGGAAGTAGTAGCTAATTATATTACATTACCGCGCAACGGTCCAAAACTTTCGCCGCTATCTTTCTGCTACGGATACTCAAAGGAGACAAACTTAGTGAACGTAGTTCCTCAATATCATATTACTGCGTCACTGGAGGGAATACAGTACTAGAAGTCGTTTAGGATAACATTTTGCTGGCACCTCTGTTGTAAACACTGCTGATAGGTTTGCGAAGTATGGTCTCTCTGAGGCACTGTAGTTAGCGCGCTTCAAAATGCACGCGCTTTGAGCTTAGGTCATTGCATTCTATTAGCTCACCACTAGATGGAACTAAATTCTACATACCGTACCTTTAAAGTTACACCAGGGTTTTGAGGGCAAAAAAAAAAACAAACAAAAAAAAAAACAATCAGCACACAGACATCTCCTTGTTTTCGCTCACGGGATGCATCAAATTGGATTGTACCATTAACCTGTCCGACAAGCAGAAGCGATACAAGACAAACTTTTGCTCGCTTGATAAGAATTGCCACCCGTATGGCGCAAAATACCCAAAATGAAGTGCAAAACATAATGAGACCATTGCAATAAGACATTTTGAAAAAGTCTGAAGAAAACCTCCACAAAGATTCATCTTTCAGAGGCCACATGGGATAGATTTTTCCTACCACAAGTGTTACATTGGAATAAATGTGTGGTCAATTACCAAAGTAAGAAAACAATTGAAGTGATGGAAAAAGGAAAGAGAAAGAATAGGGAAGCCTAGCAGGGGCTAATTGAACACCTCATTCATGGGAAACGGTCCAAAGTCCCACAAAGCTCCATTCTTTTGTGAGCTGGCAGCAGATCGTAGGGCTGCGATGCAAATGGTTGCTAATTCAAAGCAAACATGGACTTTTATTTTTTTTGATTCCTTTGTGGTGGTGAAGCGAGGTTATCTGGCAGAAATGCTGGTTGTCGTGAATTGACTCATATTTTCCGATGGATAACCAAAAATTGTTGGAAAAGCTTTTGCACTTAGCAAAAGATGCCACCCGAACGTTTGTGAGAAAATGGAATTTCCAAAGGTTCGCTTAATCTATGATGTCGGGCGACATCCAAGGTGTTCCAATTTCAAAACATTTCTTTCCGTTTCGATCATTAATGCTTTAACAAATCGCTTTTTCGGCTGAAACCATTGCAAATGTATCATCTTTAGTCAATTTTAATGGCATCGTTCTGATGAAAATGAGAATGTATTCTGCAGTTAGGGCTCTAGACTATGACCGATTTGCGCGCCATGGCATACGTAATTGCGTGCGTGCGTGTGTGCGTGCCTGTGTTTGGAGATGCTTTTGTTGCAGTCAGATAGGCCTAAGACCAAAACTTCCACTGAGGAGCGAGGACGTGCAAGGAAGCGAGGCGGAAGAGGCTTCAAATGTTTGGGGGAAATGAGGCGATTGCTCCTCGAGGCGTCGAGCCGATGCGGCGTCAATGACGCATGTAAAAGAAAAAATGAACCACCTGCCTGGCTAATTTATCAGTAAACTATTACCACAAATGTCCACTAAATACTTTAACTAGGATCAAATTCAACTCTAATATCAACACATTAACTAAATTAAATGTTCACCTATCCACACGCAAAGAGTATCATGATTGGTCCATTCAAAGAACCCCCCCCCCCATGCACACAGCACATACTTGAACTATATCGTTTATCATGGTAGTTTCTAGGTAAAAAAAAAGTGTTGTGAGACCATCAGATATAGAGCGGAAATAGCTGCGGATGACAAGATGATAAAATCAATTGACAATTTCTTCAACCTTAAGGCCTGATTTTGTTTCCTGGTGATAACTAAAACACAGAGCACTTCAAGTAGCAATACTTTGAGTACGTTGCCTGTCTCATAGAATTCTGCCTCAAATAAAGAATTTCATGATGAATAGATTATTCATAATTTATCAGTCAATGTTGCCCAAAAAGACTGGCAGCAGTTTTGTATAAAAAGAAAAGTGAAGCTAAAAAAACAAACAAACTGTGGTTGGATGCGGTGGAGCAGAAAACTGGGGTACACCAAACTTTTGGGAAAAAAAGGTTTGGCGCACCGATGCAACCAGTGCAAAAAGTTCATCTACATGTAGTAGACCAAATTGTATCAAAATGAGAGTGGTTTTATTCCTCAAAGATATATTTCACATTATTGGAAACCACTGTAATATGATTCTCAATTTGAACAATGCACTCTTATATATTTTTTAAAAAATGCACTTAAATAACGATTCACTTAAAATGGATAGCACATAAAAATGAAATGAAAAAAGTGGGGGGAAAAAAACGTTTTTAAAGATTAAATGCAAATGTATGAACCGGACAATAAAATCAACTGAACTGTATTTTAGCGATGCTTCTTTCACTTACCACAAGAGAGGGACTTTGTGCCACTTGTGGTACTCGTACCCCCTTGCTTTATTATTATTTTTTCCAACACAACATTTGAGGTATATTTCCTCTAAAATGATCTTTAACTTTGGGGAATCCACAGTACTCAAACTCATTGTCCCACAGATTTCTTTGACTCTTTAAATGTTATGTCACGCTGAAAAGCAGGTGCTCAATCTCATATTTCAGCCAAAGAAACAATTCTTCTTTCAAAACCAAACATTTAAGACTGCAGACACCTTGCACGCGTCGAGTTTTTAGGCCGGTACACACAGAGGTGGATCACATGCTCCGGTGATCAGTGTGACGGAGTCAGGCCACGCGAAATAAAGCCATTGTTTGATCACCTAAGTCGGCTGTGGCCCCATACAAATCACACTGAGCTGCCATGTCGTAAGCGGTGTCATGTGCAAACCTTGATCGGAACAGTGGCATGGCCACATGAGGAGAGAACAGGGGGGCGGTAGGGCCACGAGACGCAGAGGTGAAAGGGGCGGGTGATTGATTACGACAAACGCACACGTTCACTTCCAGTCTAGGATCTCGTCATACCTCCCTAAGTTATGAGGGGGGTCTTTTTCAAAATTTAAATTCACATTTATGGCCAGGAATCCCTCAAAGCTCAAACACTCTTTGTTCTTCTCAGTCAGTCATGCCTTATAGACTGTGCAAGTCAACACAATGGATAGATTGTGTGCATCTTAGAGGGTGACAGGGGAGTGGATTTACATTCCCATCCCATCCCATTACCACAGGAAAAAAATCCTGTACTGTCCCATCACGGACTACAGTAAAAAGGAAATCCTGTCCTGTCCCGGTGAAAACAACTCCAATCCTGTCCAGCTCCAAGTTCAGAATGACTCCCACTCCCATTTTGGAGGTCAGCGACATTTAAAATTAAAATAAACAACGAAATAAATAGGGTGACCCGGTGATCCAGTGGTTAGTCACAGTGCGGAGGTACTGGGTTTGAATCCAGCTCCGGTCTTCCTGTGTGGAGTTTGCATGTTCTCCGCATGTCTGCGTGGGTTTTTCTTCGGGTAAAAAAACATGCATGGCAGGCTGATTGAACACTGAATTGTCCGTAAGTGTGAGTGTGAGCGCGGATGGTTTTTCGTCTCTGTGTGCCCTGCGTTTGGTTCACGGTGTCCCCCGCCTACTGCCCGAAGACGGCTGGGGTCGGTTCCAGCACGCCCCGTGACCCTTGAGAGGATAAAAACGGATCAGAAAATGGATGGATGGACGGAACTAAGAGAGAGAGAGAGAGAGAGAGAGAGAGAGAGAGAGAGAGAGAATTTAAGTGTTGACAGGGTGAGAAAACGATCTTCCAATGACAGAAACTGAAAGATCGTCCAGACTCCTGCCCCAAGGCACTCTATAATTACATTACGTGAGACATATTGAAATAAAAATGCTATTAAGTATTTTCTACTAAATTGGATATTTAACGTTATGGTGTTTAGACAATTATTTTTCAAAATGATTAAATTTCAAAAATAACTGCTTTTTCATGTAAACTTAATCATACATAGCTTAAGGTTCTTATTTCAACCTGAAATATTGCTCATTATATTAAAATCTAGGGTCAAGGGTGGAAGTAAGGGACTAGTCACTTCAGTTCTCAAGGTCTCTGCTCACTGCGATCCAATTTCACTTTCATTTTTCAAAATATGATGACTTCTTCCAACCACGAGAGCGGTTTATCAGTCACAGGTTATATTATTCAGATGCCACTCTTCCACCACCACCCACACATTATGCCTGACAGTGATGTAACCGTACTCGCCATGGCAACAAGTGTCACTGGATTTTCCAACAAGAATGCATATCAAAGGGACATTTCCCAATGGGATCCTCTACCGACCCTTTCTACTGGGTTTGGATCATCCAATAAAACCCTTCCACTTTTCACAGATGTCAGCCAACCAGATGACCATGAATAATTGAAAGCGTTGATCCGTAAATATAGTTCATAAATAAATAGTGCTGCACCACTTTAATGCCATCGGCCTTTAAAGACACGCAAAAAAAGATTTTTTTCCGGCCACTAAAGGCCATTGCTGACCAGCTGGCACTGTCTGTCTGTGATTGCCCATGGCCTGGATGACGCAACTAAATTCTGACCTGGAGACCTCAAGAGGCCGTTTGACCAGCCTCCACCATCTGCCCTGCCAATTTTTGAAAAAAAAAAAAGGGGGGGGGGAGAAACTATACAAGGGGCACAAAGTAATCACAACACACCAAAGATTCAAAGAGGCTGTGAAAGGACACACTACATCGAGAATATTGGGTAATTGTTTGTCTGTTTGTTGGAGACATATACAAAATGTGCCAGGCGAGCTCCAAACCCACACCAAATTACAAGTTTCCCCCTTCGGTACTGACCACACAATCAACCAACACGTCTGCAAAGAGAACCTGAGGGGTTTTCTTCATTCAGAGTGCGAGAAGAGGCGAGAGTTGCGAATCTGTTACATCATGAACCTATTCAAAATTCACCCGAGACGCCGAACAAACTGGAAAATACAGTGAAACTCCTCTACAACGAAATCATGTTTGCGGCAAGAAATTTTTCGCAACAGGGGACTTTTCACTGTAGCAAATTTTATCTCAGACGTAAACACGAACACACACAAAAAACGTATATGTGTACTTTTTATTTTTATTCCAATAGTGCATAAGGATGAGCATACACTTATTTGACACTTTATATAGCCAGCGTAGAAAGAAAAAAAGGGAAAGAAATTGCGAAATTTACGATCAGCATTTACTTTCACTAACATAAATTTCTTGCATTATGTCTTTTATTTTGCTTCCTCCATCTTTTATTTGTATTACCTTTATCCTGTCTTCAAGCGTTAAAACTTTTCTTTTCTTAACTCCTTGGTATGCAAAGGTCCGTTTTGTCGTCATTTTAGCAATGTAACGTTCGTGCTGCGTCTGAAACATTTGTAAACCAGTGTGGTGGTTGCTGTTGCCGTTTCCAAACGAAGCAGCAGAGGTCGATGTGGCATGCTGAGGTTGGATTAGACGTTTGCGGAAGGCTTGTTTTCATTGTAGTGAATCTCGTTGCGAGGCAAGAGCAGAGAAAAAGATTTTGTATAACGGAACAGGGGGACTTTTCGTTGTAGGGGGAGCAAAAAAGTGGGAATGGCTTTCGTGCATGAAAATCTTTTCACACTAGGGCGTATTTTCGCCCATGTAGGTTTCGTTTTAGAGGAGTTTCACTGTACAGAACGGCACAAAACTCACGTCCTGACAATTTTAGCGGTTGTACGACAGCGTGAGTTATTTGTTTTTAAATCACTTTGCTGTAGTACGGTTTTACCATGAGGATACAGGATATTCTTGAATAACCCTATCTGATTGAAGCTTCCATTTTTCACAATTTACTGTATGTTAATCCCCGCACGAGACCTTTTTTTCACACTGCACTTGTCTGTTGGATCCTTGGTTGCTTGCTGCTCGACCCTGCTCTTCAAAAAATATCACCACCACATTTGCAAGCCTTCACGGGGTTGGTGGGGGTCGGGGGGCTCCTGGGAGAGCTGGCAAGGTGACAAGCCAAACAGGAAGCCCAAATCCAACTCTCTATAGCACAACAAACTTCTCCAAATGCAGGAGCTCAACTTCTCCTTGGGAGGGGGCTGGAGGGGAGGAGGGGTGGCGGGGTCAAACCACTGAGCAAACACTTCACATGCAAAGGTAAAGAAAATGTATTTATTCAAGACAAAATCACCAGCTATTCCAAGCAAATAAGCATACTGTATAATATTAGTGTAGGTTATGGAAGAGGAAAAGTAAACAAACTAGACATTGGAATTCAGAGGTGATGTTTGAAAAACAACCAGCATTCAGCCACAATTTTTTCCCCCACGAAATATTCAGTAGTACCCATTAATTCTTAAATACAGAAAGTAGTTTCAAGTGAGTATCAAATCAATTTCAGAATTTCACGGCTTCGTTGCAGCCAGCGTGAGATTCCCACTTGAGGACATTAAGAGTGAATGGCTGTCCGTCGGGGTCGTCTGCCTTTCTCGTTGGCTGGGACAGACACCAGCGTGACTCGGAACATGATAAGGAGTTGAAGGTGGATGAATGGAGGGACGGACAATTAAAAGATTTTTACAAAGAGAAAAGGGAAAGAAAGATCTGTTGCACAAAATTTTGCGGAGTGGATTTTTTGAAGCAATAGGTAACATTTGACTGGTTACATTTATCTTTTAGAAAACTATTAGACATAAATCACTTATTGTGATTGTCATCTTGATATAAACAGCCATCATAGGTGTTTACCACACAACCCACTGCGTGCAACATCAAAACGTTTCAATTCTGAGCTTTACTATCCTGATGTACTGCTCTAACATAGTACGTCAAAACTTTTTGTTTTACAAGGACATTTATTTCCCTCATGAATAATTCCTAAAATGTACTTCCATTGTATAACTCGAGCGCCAAACGCTTTTGTATATCAAAATTTGTAAACAAAATGGCAACCAACAAATTCAATCTTCATTCGTGTTTACCTCAGAAATCGAATTGAAGTTAGTATTATCATGGTGACGGACCTTTCGGCTCGCAAGGCGGGGAAGGAAAACGTGGCCACTAGAGGTCATCTACTACTCTCCCATTTGGGCTCTTCATGCCTAATTATCTATAACAGATGTGATAATGTCTTTTCAACAGTGTGATCTTCAGCAGAACCAGGTGGCTGACATTCCATTAAAAAGCCATGCTCGTGACAGGTAAGGGGTCAGGGGCAAGAGCAGACCAATGTGAAACAGTTTTTCAAAGTACCGTCACACGGACGACGTCGTCATTCCAAAAAGGTCGCGCCAGCAGTCCAAACCAGATGTTCAGTGTCTACGTTAATGCCTTCACAATATTATTTATGTTCATCTTGCACGCACGGCTGTATTCTAATCTCTGCTGTTGTCCCAGGCAGTCTCTTGTGTCCCTTTAGAGTGCCTCTGGCCTTCCCGAACACTGTCTATGGGGAGCCCTGCTGGGATTACATAATGGTCTTTTTCTCCTGCCCCCTTCAATTTAAACCCCTGACACGCTTTTCTTGGCTGAACACAGCCTGGGCCCTCTTGTCCTTCTTCAGGGGGGCAGCTTTGGCCAGACTTGTCTAAAAATGGCCTAGAATGGTGACTGGCAGACTAGCACAGCCTTAAATATAGTGTGTTGAATATGCTGACATTTAGTCATTGCTGCTGTTTGCCGAAGCACCACTGACAGGAACAAGAGGATGAAATAACCTGAATTTTAGAAATGTGCTTTTAGCTGCTCAACGTGAGGAACGTGTGCATGTGTTTTACTCAATTAACAATTATTACTAGGGCTGGTATTTGACAAAATGTCCTTGAAAGACGTGCATGGCAATATTTCATTTGACAGCAGCGCCTCTGCTGGTTGCAGTTAAGTAGGGCCCTCGACTTTGCTTCAGCTGACATGAAAATTCAACAAGCGAGTCAACATAAATTAACAAAATCTTCAAAATCATTTCATCAAATCATATAATTCTTTCATTTGATCAATAGGTTTCTATTTAAAAATCAGAATAGCAATGCTACGATTGGCTGGCAACCGGTTCAGGGTGTCCCCCGCCTACTGCCCGAAGACAGCTAGGATAGGCTCCAGCATCAAGCGACCCTTGTGATGGTAAAGTGAATCGGAAAATGGATGGATGGATGGATGGAAGAATGGCAATGAGTAAAGCACTTGAAAGATGTACAGGGCAATATTCTACTCCAGTGCTGCAGGTGGCAGCACACTGCAACTACAAAGTTTTAACAGCATATTTTCACATTTTGTTGCATTGCAGCCTTAATCTGGATTGAATTGGATTGTTTTACTGCATTGCAAAAAAATGTTTTCCCTTCACACAGCTTCATCAGTTTGGTGGGTCACTGCCTGACTAGGCACAAGTCTAAGCAGACTCTAAAGGACAAAAATCGATTTCTTGATCTGCATCAAAAAAAATATTTAAGATCCTCCTGCCATGCCTTGGCAGAACGTAACCAACCAATGAACAAATGGGGATCAAAACAGGTTAATGAAAGACACGACCTAGCATGAATTATGCATGTCTGTGATTGTATGTTTCCATCAATAGCGCACACCTGCAAACGGTTCTGAAGATCTTGAAGGTGTTCTTTCATGTCAAGGTCTTTGGCCATGATTAGCTATCTGGGCCTGGTGCTTTAAAGGAACAGTGTTAAGATCAAACAGTTCACTTCTTTTCTCAAATCTGAGCATCATAACAGCCGTCTGGGGTCAACTGTTGGGTACACGACACCCAACCGAAAAACTCATTCTCATCTGTCATTTCCTTGCTGAAGTGATGCGAGGCAACATTACCCTTGCATGAAAATCTTTTTCTTTCCTGTGACTGCAATGCAGATTACAACATTAGAAATTGGGCTTTCTACAAGGGCTGTCAATATCCTAAAAGGCTAATTGCTGCTGAGGTAGGAACAGACTGTAAAAGTGTCCTTATTCCAGGCCACAGGCGGCGGAATGTCAGCATTTCACTCCTTATGCTTTCAAGGTCACCTTCCTTAAGACGTGGGAACACTGCAGAACTGAAATAAATTCTGTAGCCTGAGGAGCTCAAAAAGGCCTTATACTCAAGCTTTGGACTGTCACATGATGTAGCTTGGCTTATTGTTGATCGGGAATGTGGATCTGTATAAAAAGGGCATATGCCCAAACAACCGTTCAGTTTTTGTTGTCCTCTGTCAGTATCCCTCACATCCCAGCCTGGCGCAGAACCCCGGGGTACAAAGAACAACATTGTGGGAGAAACACAGCAGCTGCAGTGGACAGTGGCTGACTTCACTGGCAATAGCCACGGCACCGACAAGGGCCACTGTGAAACTGCATCCACGTAAGGAATCAATAAACCTTCCTTATGCATCATTGAACCAAAAACTTCCTCAAAAAGTGCACCATGAAGGAACTTGACTTCACACTTGGGTCGTGGAAAAGCTTGTGAGTCAGACAGGCCTTACACCATAAGGACAAAAGTATGATGATGGAAAAGAGTTGATGGTAGTCTACAGTTCCAACGATAACCACAATTACAGTCCGTTTGAACTCATATAAGCTTAACTGAGCTCTGCATTCAGAAAAATTATCAAATGATGTGAAACGTAATGCCCCTTTTTCGTTCGCATGGTAGCTACACAATGCGTTGCTCTTCACTTTACACTTTTCCATTGGAAAAAAACAGGCATGAAATCAAGCACCTGGTTGCTCATTAGTCAAATAGAATTGTAATAATCTAAAACTCTTGTTAGCTTGCCGTATTTTTGTGCCTGAACTGTGGATGCGCAAATAAAAAAAGTCATACTTCATAGTCTACATTTTGTTGACTATTTTAACCATGAATTATGTATAAATAAAACCTCTTTACTCATAAACCACGCCGTTTATAAGCCCGCACATATTACACTGACTGCAAGTCCCCACTGGTGTGTATGCCTTAGCAAAAACTAAACTCCAGCAGTTCTTATTGCTTCCACAAAGCAAAGAAAATATAGGCTTGCGGCATCTGTCGGATGTTCTACTTGCATGTGTTACTGCCATTTTTATGCTAAACTAACAGTTGTTTGATGGCTTAAAATGGCCACAATAGCATTGCTAATTTCCATTAGTCTGCATAATTATGGCACTTTTCTGAGACAGTATGTTAAGAGTTAAGGCAGCAGACGTGTTAGGCTTATGATAATACAGTGATGCAGTGTTGAAAGTACTTTGAATGAACATTTATGACAAATAGCTTGAGGCAAGAACGCTCTGCCTCTCATTCGGACAACAACTGACTCAACTGTTAGCTATCTGCCAAGCTAAACACTCCATGTTGAGGGAGGGCAGAATACATAAAAGTATGAGAGAAATCAAAAACTGCCAAGGTTACAGTGGAAAGAATTGAGGTGGAAACAGCGCAAAGCGACAAGTAGAATAACATTGAACAAGTGAAATTACTGCTTGAGCTAAGATAGAAATATGTACAACAAACAAGCAAGTTGCAATTTTGTCATGTTGACGGGGGTGCACTTGAAATTTATGAGGAGGAAACATGACTTGGGTGTTTAAATTGCAAGGGTTAAAACTGGGGGGGAAAGGTTGTGGCTTATTGTCCGAATTCCATGGTGGAATAAATAAAAGGAGAATTCGGTTCTCCTCCATTGTTGCGGTTTGATAGTGTGTGTCCTTCTGATGTGCTCAACGTGACGTGCTTTTCACAGCATCCCACAGACCTAATAGATGTACAGTTTTGCGAAAAATGTATCTGGATCAAGATGACTTTATTTCGTGGAACCCCTCAATGGAATAAAATTGAATAAATTGAACACAGCATTTTTTTCAGTTTAGGATTCAGAGATCCAAAGCAACCTCTGATTGATTAAGAGGTATTTTTTTCCAATACTTTTGCCATAGTGAAAGGCCCGTCCGTCTCTGACTCACAACCTTTTCCACCACCACAGTGTGAAGTCAAGTTCCTTCAGCGCGCTATTCCCGTAAGTGTTGTTTTTCAGAAGTTCTGGCAGAAGCGAGACGTAGAATGAGACAAGGGATGCAGTCACTGTTGTCTCTGTCCCAGATAGAGACATGCAAGCAGGCTCGCCCACAGATGAAGAGAAGGAGGAAAGAGCAGGTTGTGCAAAACAGCAGGTTTCTCCATTGCTGTGGGCGCGTCTTTAATGACTTCCAGACCGACTCGCTTACAGCCTTTGCGTCTAGACTTCAACTTGAGGCTTCGCCCCGGCCTCCCAGTCCCTTACGCTATGCCAGCCCTCCGAAAACATGTCAAATGTACACACACACACGCACGCACACACACACACACACACACTTTTTCCTCTACGTCCAAACATTCGATCCTCTTGGAAAACTACCTCTGAAAAACTGACCAGGGAGACACTGTAGCTCTCATTCCCTCGGCAGGGATTCAGCCTGAGAGCATTTCATCTCTAATGTCAACTTTGAAATCATGGCGGTCTTTTTTTTTAGTACATTCAAGGCCGACTCCACAAAGAATGAACGACGGCCGCTGATAGCACTTTGAATTGCTCTTCATTTGAGCCCGCAGTTTGCTCCGTCGTAACGTCCTGTTCACAAAGGATATTGCGCTAATGACATACCGGCGCAAACACGCCCACAAAGTTTGACAGATGAGGGCAGTTTGCACCTCTTTCCCCCTCTAATTATACACATGGTAAAGTATAAATGCAGGCTTTGCAATGAGAACACTGTGGCAAAACGATTGCAGTTAGGAAGAGAGTCTGTCACTTCATATCACAACTCAAAACGCACTGGTTTAAAATGGCTGACTCAACCTGTCATTTTGATCTGGTCCTTTCTGTGTATTTCTTTTTTTAATGTATTTCTCTCATTGCGATTTTTTTATTTTTTTATTAAACATAATGTAACAGTGTACGGAATCCTTGAGTGCCAAGAAAGGCATCTTCAAATAAAAAAGCATGAGGCTATAATAATAAAAATAAAAAGTATTCTTATTTTTATTATTATTATTATTGTAGAAAGATTATATTATCAGAATGCGAGCTTGGGCTCCTGACCGAGGAGGTTCGAATGGGAATTTCATCTGACCGGCCTGGGCCAAACTGCCCTCCTTCAACACAAAATTATTAGGTCGATAGGGGGCTTGTGGGGGGTGTAATTTTGGGCGACATGTCTTGTATATGACGGAAGGTTCCCTCACATTGGTCTGGTTATGCGTCCCCTCGCTCAAAAGAGGTTTCCACTGAGTAGTGGCAATTGTACACCAGCCTTTGCTCTACGTTATTTGCATCACTCCAACTGCGTGTGGTTATTAGCGCTAGCGTTAGTGAATTTGAGGTTTATCAATGAGGCTCATTTGTATATAGCTGGGCAATTTCTCTTTCAATTATATGACTATTGAGTCATTTAAATACGCGCAAAAGCTACTGCCGGACCAAGATGCATTCTGCTCGGTATCTCAGTTCGTGATGCATTTCACCATCTGCGCGTGCTTTGTGGATAGCTCCATTTTTACCAGTTAGCGTGAAGTGAAAGCCATATGAATTCGGAACCTGTTTGCATTTGTCTCAACCACATCGAATGCGGCGCTGGGAGAAAAAAGGGATATCCCAACATGCCAGATAAAAAAACAAACATTGCAAATCTCCATGACCATGAGCTTGAAGGCAAAATGACCTCTGTGGAAAGCAAACAAAACATCCCATTATTTTCACCCGTCACGCCAGATAAATCTAGTACACTATCAATTTAAGTCAGTCAAGAGTCTGTTAAGAGGATCAAACATTGTACAACCATGTCTTGCAGAACATAATTTAGCTTGAAAGTTCCTTTCCAAGATGCATTACAGATATTTGTGATACAATACGCTGCAAATAAATGAACATAAAGGTAAGTAAGCATTATTCATACATCACAGAGTCGTGTGAATTTAAAAAACAAGGCATCCTGAACCATCTTGATGTTGGTAAATTACATGATGTGTGCTGTATATTTAAAGCTGGAAAAACAATCAGTTCCACTAAAGCTCCAATTTCTGTCTGTCTGAAAGCTTAAATGTCAGGCAAGGTTGACTTTGCTGTAAATGCAGCAAGTTCCACACAATCAGCATAAACACACACACAAAAACAAAAACCAAAAAAAACAACAACAAAAAAAGTATGCATTGAGTGTCAACTTTTTTTTGGGAAACACTTACAAACATCCGGCTCCTCGTCCGAGCCGTCTGGACAGTCTTTCTCGCGGTCGCAGCGCCATCCCTTTGAGATACACGTCACGCCATCTTTACACACAAACTGCTTCGGGCTGCAGGTCTTTGGGGCTGAAAAGGAACAAATCAGAATATGTTCAAACAGTCCAGAACAATAATACTTGTTTGTCAATGATATTTATTCCTGAGGTCTCATTCGCCAAAGGGGACTGTTTTGTTCTTTGCCACACATTCAACTTTGATCAGTTGGTGAGTGACGGAAAAGAAAAATGGTGACCAAAAATAAATAAACTCTTGAAAAAGCTTTGCATAAACTTGATGCTCCAATATTCTGGAAACGTAATGTCGACTAATACTCATTGACAAGCAGACAGACGAGATCAGGGGTCACCGGAAGCAGGAATAACGAGGAGGGCTAGTCATTCGAAATAACCCTCCGAAATAATCATTTGTGTACAATATAGAACTTAGATCACATACAAACTAGAGGTGCAACAATTAATGAAGAAATAATGGGTTATGAAATGAATTGCTGATTTTGTTTATATGTTGATGATTGTTTTACCTTTAAATAATGATGTGAATTTAACAGCAATGTCGGGGACTCCAGCTATCAATTAAGTTTGACTACTCACAACCGTTATTAGTGAATGTACATTCTGGAAAAACAGATATGTACTGGTCAACTTTAATAGGCCATAAAGTTTCGATGGCATTTTCCCTCATTCGGGTAGCAGGTAAGCTCGAAAGTGTCCCAGCTGAACTTAGGGAAGAGTCAGGACAAACCCTGAACTGGTTGCAAGTCAATCACAGGGCAGATAGACACAAACCATTCGTACTCACATTCACACTGATGGACAATGTAGAGTTTTAAATGAACAAAACATGCATGTTTTGGAGCACGTGATGAAGCCCGAAGAGAGCATGCAAACTCCACACAGGAAAGTAAAGCCAATGTCCTAACCCTGGATGTTAGCAACGTGAAATGCTAGCCTTTGCAAACACTTCCAAACACTTCTGAAGCAGACCAAAAACTTCTCATCTCTTCCGTGGTCAGCTGAGATGATTGGCAATGCATGTTGATCTCAAGTGAATTGCTTTGCAATCTCGCATGGGTATATATCTTGACACGGATGGAGTCTTTCGGGGTCAATTAATACGCAGGTATCATCGATGTAGTCTAAATACTGAAAGACACATCCATTCATGAATGGCAACTGCATGCGAAAAGGGGGCGGTATGCAAATGAGTGTCTTCAGGCATTTATGCAGCTGTGTGAATAGGGATGGTTTTAATAACGTCGTCTGTATGCAGAACCTATTTCGAAAACACAAAGAAATAAACGCCGCTGGTTTTACGACACCATTTTCATGTAAATGTGCTTTCATGCAGATATGTCTATATTCCCACACATACAGTCAATTGCTCGATAGCCATTCTTGTTTACATATGCTATCACTTCCTAATTGGAAACTACATTGCTAGCTAGAGTGATCCCCAACCGTTGTGCCACGACAGAGATATCTAGCCCAACTCTTTATTGATTGATAATGAATTAATCGATAGGCACACTCTGGCAAAAAGCGAGTGAATTTGGGCTTTGGCGAGTTTCCTTCAATAAGACGTTGTCAGTGACTAATGGAGGTCCCTGTGACAGTGAAAAACAGCTAGTCTTATGAAAGTTTCACGTTGTCCTCATCGCCTCATCCATTTCAGTGAAAAGTGTTTTTCTTTCGTATTCATAATCGCTAAAGGGGACGTTCATTTTACTGTCTGCTGTGTACTGTGAAACCGCATTCATCTGAGGGGGATACATGAAAGCCCTACCGGCAATAGATGGAAAACCTTTGTTAAGATTTATCCATTCTCCTACACTCTTTAAACTTTTAACTTAATAACAAAACAACCTTTTAAGGAATTCCTTAGCTCCTCTTCTCACCCTCGCTGCCAAGGAAAAAATGATTGTCACACAATCATGAACTTAGAACGCTCTCAATGGTTGTTTCCAAATAAGAAGCCTAGCATGCTTGCTTCGGGCTGTTTTATATGTCATTCCCAGTTCAAGTTTACTCTAAATTTTAGTCTAAAAATAACTCCTAAAGCAAAAGAGAATAAAACTTTTCGATCGAAGCTCGACTGACTAGAATGCGAGAGAGCTAACGTATATTAACATATATGTTACGGAAATGATAAACTATTGGAGCAGCAAGACATACAAACTAAGCATACAGTACAACAATACCCCAGAAATTTATTGTCTCTGAGCGCGAATGGTGGTTTGTCTATGTGTGCCCAGACATTGGCTAGGAACCAGATCAGGGTGTACCCTGCCTACTGCCTGAAGACAGCAGGAATAGGCTCCAGCACGGCCGCAACTCTTTGTAGGATAAGCGGAATAGAAAATGGATGGATGAAAGACAGTGCTGAACCTCTTGAGGAAGGAGGTGTGGGTCACCGCATTGCTCAAGGTCACGTTAGCTATCATCAGAAAGAACACCGCCTTCTCAGTTTTTGTCCACAAGCAGGTACTAAACCATGACCCGACTCCAAAAGCCCAAGTCTTTCCTGTCGCTCCCGATTGTGGTCCTAAAGTGTACCGCAATCATTCTGGGACGCTGGCTGACCTCTGTGGGTAATGACTATGTCAAACCCTTGAAAAGAGCCTTTACTTGGTAATGTGTTTCACACAGCATGGTCAGAACAACAACAACAACAAAAAAACATTAGGAAATATTGCTATAACTTCAGGATTGTTTAGGCCTATGATGGGAAAATGTGTTATCATTGACCACAGATGATGGGATGAAGGCAGCGAAGCAGTAAGGCAGCCTTTACATTTAAACCTAGCCTCCACGGAGCTCAACCTAAATTCTAGGAATGCAACCTGACATATTGCTGCACTCCACTTAACGTGTGTGTGTGCGTGTGCGTGTGCGTGTGCGTGTGCGTGTGCGTGTGTGTGTGTGAGTGTGTGTGTGTGTGTGTGTGTGTGTGTGTGTGTGTGCGTGTGCGTGTGTGTGTGTGTGTCTGTGCGTGGAGTGGAGCGTAATTTCTATCTGAGAAGTCACATGGTTTTGATTTATTCATGAACGGCAGCCAGGATTACACTCACTCTTTTCCTCATCCTTCTTTCTCAAAGGTCTTTGTTTGTTTGCATGTTTGAGGGGGTATCAACAACAGCCCTAGCAGGCAGATACTTGCGCTGTGCCTGTCTCCTGTCCACAGTTTATTTAGATGCTGACATGCTGGAGCCTGGCAAGATGCTCTGCTTCCAATAAAAGCTGTGGGAGGAGCGTTAGAGGCTGGTGACAGAAATATATCACAGAGCTTAGGAAGTAGGTCAGGAGGTTAGAGAGGTGGAGGTACGGGTTACCCAGGTTACTGTACCATGAGACATCGTTCGAGTGGAGAAGTCAGGCTGACTGAATACAGTCAAACATTCACAACGTGAGTTCATCTTCTTCCGAACCGCTTCATCCTCACAAGGGTTGCGGGGGGTGCTGGAGCCTATCCCAGCTGTATTCGGGCAGTAGGCGGGGAACACCCTGAATCGGTTGCCAGCCAATCGCAGGGCACACACGGAGACGAACAACCATCCACGCTCACATTCACACCAAAATGTGCACATCTTCCAGTCAGGACGAATCTAATGCGTTACTTTTTCCAGTCCAGTAGACTACAGGTAAGGTGAGCAGTCTGCAACTGTAGCTAGTGAAAAGAACTGTTGCAATATATCTTTTTTTTTTAACTCATTCAGTTTGTTTCATCTGCGATTCACCAATGGCACTAGCAAAGAATGGGAATATGGAGCGACAGGAGAAGCATTTTAAAACGGTACATGTACCCGGCAATGGTGATACATTTAACACGCTGCAAAAGTGCAGCCCAATGCCTTCGTGTAGAATCTCTCGGAGGTAGGCAATTATTTCCTTTTCACAATTCACAAGCTCTTGTATCCGCTTATTTTTTTTTTGTTTCGTTCAAGTTAGGGGCCGTTACGGCCATTGCTCATCATGGCATGTGTGTATGCGTGGGGTAACGGTCGATCGCGAAGGTTTTGGCTTGAAAAGTAGAACTTCGGTTAAAAAAAGTTGGGCACAACTGGTCTAGACAATGTGGAGCTCGGATAATGGATGGATGTATCTTGTAATGTATGAACTTGCAGTTGTCATCATTTCTTATTAGGGCATTTCAGCTGTGTGAACTCATCTTAGCTTTCCCACGCAATTTCTCAGCGAATTCCGATTTAGAGCTACAACATTAATCTACTTAAGTGACTTCCTGTTTACATCTGAGATTTGTTTCAATCAAAAGCACTGCAGTTTCACAACAACCTCATACAGTATAATCACTAATCAGCCCTGAAAAGGGCATTTCCTGTTATATCCGTTTCTGATTGTATTTTTTTAACACACATTTATCTGTTTTTTTGTAAACATTTAAAGAAAAACTGGTCCGTTATTCTTCCGTAATCTCTTTTGAGGTGTGTTCAGGTGTCAAATGTGTCTTTACAAGAAGAGTCCGTGCAGAGGAGGCTAAACAGCAAATTGAGAAGTGGATAAACTTTAAGTCCAAGTTGGGCGTGGTGGTGGTTGGCGGGGTGACGGCGGGCAAAAGAGAGCTTGAATGGGATACTGAGATGAGATGGAGGGATTTCACACATGCTACCAATGAGCAGCCCGTTTGTTTACCAAGGTAGAAGCTACTTTTGGTTCATCGCCATTTGGGCTGCATCAAACACGCACATCCTCCTCTCGCCCCCACCACTGCGGCCTACGAGATGAGTTCAGTCTGGTTGTGAGGAAGCGTCTTCTCCGAAGTCAAACACCACCCTCTCCTCTTGCCACAGCCCCATTTCCTCACACCCACAACGCGGCTATTAATAAGTTGGACATCTGACTTTGGAGATCAGCCGGGGCACTCCGAAGTTCCAGCAGACATTGAGACTATACACCGTCGACAGGGCTTCACGTCCACTGTTCAAAGTCAACTGTCATATTACATAAGGCAACCTGCCTTCAACCTAGATGGCCCTCATTCATACGGCTTTGAGAAGGACAGTGTGCGCCAGCTCCAGGGGGCCGGATTTGTTCCTGACCCTTTTCCTTGACCTCCATATTAAAGCAGAAAGGAAGCAGAATTTCCCCGCAGGGACTTGTTAAGTAGCGGCAAACTTGCTCTGATCTGTCAGTCTATTATATGAATATGAAAGAGAACAGAGTTCCCTCTTGAGCATATAGAGGACGATCTCCGGTATGCTGCGAATTCACACCCGGGCGGGGAATTTGCTTGTTTTAAAATATCATTTTAATGGAGTAGGGTCATTTCTCAATGAATGTTATGAACCCCCGTTTCCATGCCAGTGTCATATTAATCATGCTGAGCAAAATAACGCCTTCAGAAGTTACATCCAGGATGAAGCTAAACTTCCCATGATACAGTCAACAATCCATTTTCTACACTGCTATCCTCGCAAATGAGACGGAACCTATCCCAGCTGACTTCGAGCAAGAAGCAATCACATCCTGGACCGTTCTCCAGCCAATCTCACTGTCAACAATCAACTCGAGATTAAGTGATCCACCCTCAAACATATTTTGTACATCGTCAACCTAAGTTCTAACTTTTGTCTGTATAAATATAACAAAACCGTTTTTAAAAGTCCAATGAAACAACCACTGTGGTCTTCGTCCTTTCTGGACTCAGGATTGATTCCGCCTTGTGTATTGAGAATGATGAAAAAATGTCAGGGCACCCAAAAAAAAAAAAGAAAAAAACACCAGGTGGGCGTGTTGGCTGAGGTAATTGCATAGCGTGGTTATTCAAAACATTTACAGACTCTTGCAATGTCTACTGGGGTTAAAACGTCGCTGAGTTTAGTCTACTGAAGATAGGACGTACTTTCACTACCAAAACATTGAGTTTCTCAAGGAGAGACTATAATCCAGTCATCTTAAATTTACTGTTCATTACAATTTCACAAGTATTTCAGGGGAAGGAGATAAATAACATGATCCAACTTTGTCCTTTCTGAGAGGCACAAATGACACAGCTGCTCATAAATATCTTTAAAGGCATTGTCAGGAATCGAAAGCAACTAATGACTGTAATATGTCCCCTGAAAATATGTCACACATTTTATTTGTACTTTTTTTCCCCCCCTCAAAAACAATGTTCTACAAATGGCATTCTTTTTGAGGGCCAAAATTCGGCAAAGGTAGATTCTGGACTGTTTAGCTGCAGTCGACCACCTCTTCATCCTCCACCACAACATAGGCATAAACATATCGAAGGTTTTCCAACGGGAGAGAGCAGAAGAGCAAGGGGGAGAAAAACTTTACCAATTTGCCATGTTACAAAACAGAGAAGAACGAGCCCCAGCTGTGCCTGTTAAATAAACCATTTCAACGGAGTTTGGAGGAACTGTGCGGGCTGCAAAAATGATTGAAGAGCTCGCGGATTGCAAATGAGGATTGATATGGAACTTGCAATGGATGAAAGTTGACTGGTTTAAGACATTTACATACTCAGAAGCCCTATTTGCACAAGAAGAACATATTTCGGTTTGACTGACACTGTCAAAGAGGTATTTATTTAACTGTTTTTGAAATTTGCAGTGGTCTGTTGCACAGGTAAGTAATTCTCACTGTAGACTACGATAATAAGATTCCTAAACATATTGCTACATTATTGACATCTGACAGTGCCAATCTAAATGGAACATTATTAACTCATTCACTCCCAAAGACGTTTTTAAACGTCTTTTCAGACTTGGTCTAGAATTGGCTGGTACTGAATGAGTTTTTAAAAGCTGGATTTTTGAGACATCTCATGTCTTGGATCCCATTAAATTGTGCAAATGTACTGAATGACGTGGCCAATGACTAAACATTTCTTTTTTTTGTTGTTGTTTATAGGATGGATGATTGTCTCCGAATGATTAAAACTGCTTTTTGGAAGTTGTACACAGCAGAATGATGCTGCTGAAAGTCAAAGTCCGGTGTGGATGTAGGCCTAAATTGTTCTTCTTCTTTGAATGAGTTAAGCCTGAATCAACAGCACCTCTGCTGGTTGCAACCATGTAGTGCACTCCATTTTGCCTCACAGCGCAAGGAAACAATGAATCCCACACATTCAACGATCAATTAAGCGATTGCAATACGTATCTTTCTAATTACCTTTATGTGTCTAGATAACTTTGTGTAACAAAAACACTGGAGGAGACCGAACGTCAACAATGCCTTTGTGTGTGACGTTGGTTTTTTACATTTGGATCAATTTGGATTTTTTTCAGGTCAGCTGTGAGCACAGAGTAGATCTAAATAAGCCTTAATGGCGTTGAAAGGCACAATCTTTTAACCAAGCGGAATAATCACAAGTGAACTTCATGAAGAACAACTTTGATGTGATTTCAGTGCGTCTCAACCCCAAAGCTGTAATCAACCGAGACAGATATTTGCGTTGGAACTCCGAGGACGAAGACTTTGGTGTCTTTAACTTGCACATGAGGATTACATCAAATTCAGTGGGAGAGAGTAAGGATGCAAAAATTAAGAGAACCCCAAGGTGTGATCCTCAATTATCAACAGAGTCAGTTTAGACAAATCCCTCTGCCACGCTGCCGTCACAAGAGCACGCGCTGTACATAACTGCCGAGGGAGAAGAATGACAATCAAGCCTACTTAGTATGCCGCTGAAAGGAGACATTAAAGAAGATTATATAAAATTATTCTGTGCCTTTTCTAAGACCAGTCATAGTGCGTGTGAAGCAGGAGCGCCACAGAACAGGCCGAGATTCTCCAGAATGTTCTTTCACGCTCACCACCCATGCGCCAAAGCAACCGCAGCACCTCGTTGCTGGTTCTTCACCGTCACTAGATAAAGATAGAAACCGAAGAATTTGTTCATTTTGCAAATGTAATTTTCACTCAAGCCAAGTACAATGTTGGGAGCCAAGTACAATGTAGTGGTTCTCAAATTTTTGCCATAATAAACCCTGTTTTAATTTCACCCTGAACACATTCCAAAACTTTTTCATGGAAAAAAAAATCCCTTGATGTGCATATCCTCACATTTGTTGAACAACACTGTCACCGAAAAAAAAAAAAACCTTGCCCAAAAACCCATATTTCACAAAATTCATGCTGCAGTCAGTCAACGTAAATTAAAAGAAAATAATCCTTATTTAATTTAAAAAGAAAAAAAAGCAACAAATCTAGCCACTTTTTGTGTTGTAATTAGAAACCTCTGGAGACTGCGAGTTCCTTCGGATTTCTTTCATTTAGCCAGATACACTCCTTATTCCCTCCTATTTGTATACAAGCAATTAAAAGTTTCCATTCGTCCCCTTTAAGACCACAAACAATTTGAGAACCAAGAGAATCTCCGTTTGTTGGAAGGAGCCAAATAATGGATTTCATTTTGTCTCACTTGTCTCAAGACACAATTGGTCAAAAATCAGTTCCTCACAATTAACAACCAATCAAGCAATTATTCAAACTACGCCTGACTATGTAGTTGTTGGAACTGCATTGCCTCACACTGAAACTTGGTCCTGACTTAACTCCACAGGCAAAGTAACACAAACACATCACACTGCGGTACTAGCGTGACACCGCCGCAAAATATGTGAAAACAATCCCCAACTTCAATGTTCCATTCCGACATATAATACGTAGAAGAAGAGGAAGAGGAAAAAAGAACAACATCAACAAAAACAACTTTTATCAGGGTTGTTGAATTGTTTCATCCTGTCAGATGTGTCTGCTTCAATTTGCCTTCCAAGGACTGAATGTTCAACTCCAAATAGCAACACTCTGTTTACAGACACACACAATTGCCACTGAAAATATGGCAAGAGAAAATCCCAGCAAAGAGTAAAAAGGACGACAACGAATGAACGGGATGTGTGGGCTGGAGCTTAAAATAGAAAACTTTTTATCTACTGGTGGAACCATTTAAATTGTCTATAAGGGGGAAGGATTCACCTCTTAACAATGAAGTAACAGGCGAGAGCACTGCCTGGAGATAGTTTTATACATTAATGGTCGGAAGTAAATGAATGCAATTAGTAACCGAGGAGGACTAAGGAGCAACATTACAGACGCAGTATATCTACCGTTGTATGTCTGTTCTTAATTGTCTTTCTGTCTGTCCTCACACAAGCCTGGCTCTGTCCGACTGAATCTCCAAAAAATATCACAAAACACACACTCGGAGATGGAGAATTTAATCATTTGTGAAAGTGATGAATGTCCAATTTTTTGACAAGGTTTGGTCATTCAGTTGCACAGCATTTTGAAAATGTGGATGAAAATGGTTGCATGGATGATTCAACAAAGTCTGCCTACTCGATGTCAGAGAGTTGTGTGTCGTTTTACAGTGTTTCCCAAATAAATAGCTTTGGATAATCAATGTTAAAAATGATCACAACCACGAAAGATGATCACAAAAGATGCCCACAATGTCTTTCATTATTTGAATCATACTGTACATGGCACAATGTTCGCATTCTGTCAGGCTTTCCAAGTGGAACAGACATCTAGGCGGTGAAAGATGACAACAACGGGAGGTGAGTATGCTACAGGACCTATAAAGAAGAAAAATGCCCCCAGCCGCCATTTGGGCGTATTTGGGTCCAGATGATAAAACAGAGCCTGACAACAAAGCAGAGGCCATTCGTCTTTGGAAAGCTGCCACCTAAAAAGCCAAGACATTACGCAGCTTGTCTGCCCCAATTCAAGAGCTGCATCAAAAGAAAATGAAGCTGAAGTACATTATACAGCACTCAGATGGCTTTTCTGATATTTTAACTTATTCAAATACATGAGATGGGTGAAAAATCAGAAACACCATTCAATGTGACACAGTGCAATTCTGCATCACTTATATAACCATGTTGTTAAATGAATACTTGTCTGATCATGTTAATCCAAAGCGAGCCTCTTTATCACTGTAAAAGCATAATATTCCCCTCTGATATTGAATCTTACTGATATCTAATGAATTCACCAGTGAGTCTATATTGTATATCCATCCATTCGGCCATTTTCTATACCACATATCCTCATTAGGGTTGCAGGCGAGCTGGAGCAGATCTCAAAAGACATTTCAACTGTTATTTCTTTCCATGTGGACGACCGTAAAGAGCTTCATCCATTTTGTATACGTCAATCAATACTTCTCACAGCGAATAAAAGGTCAAGACTGAGCTAGTTCTTTGGGAATATACTTAACTGTGGACTTTTTTTTTTTAAAAGAGACCAAAGTTCATTTTAGGAGAGGCCAGCTGTCAATAAGCTAAAGAGATAAACACTCCAGTTATTCACCTAAATCAGAACCCCCCCCCAAAAAGAGATACACCTAATCTCATAACAAAAACGTAACTGGTATTATTAAACTCAACTGCTATCCTAAATCCGTTAGGTCTCCTTTAAACTTTGGAGTCCATGTTTTCCCCACTTGAAACAAGTCAGTTAAGCTAACAAATGGCTTGTAGCGGTACACACTCTTGTGAGGAAATCGATTTACAACATTTTCCATTAAGTACAACCGCGCTGAACCGCTTTAATGAAGTATGTATAAAATATGTATGCATGGAGGTACGATGAATGCTTGTGTAATGTAGCATTTTACAGTAATAAAAAAATATTACATCCATGGCTTACAAGAAACATGAAGCAACACTGGGGACAGCTTTAATCTCAAGCTTAAACTGTGAAGAATTTGATGATACATCTCAGCCTGAAAGTATCAGCGTAATAATGTGGCTGGATTTCAATGAGCTTTGCTTGTTATTTTTCCTCAGAAAATCCACTGACCAAAGTACCGGATTATATACCGCCAGGCAATGCAAAGCAGCTACTTTACAGCGTTGCATGAGCTAGCGAACTGCAGAACAAGCTGAAATATGCACAGCTCATAATCTATTTTCCACATGTACTTTCAATTTGAGTGAGCAAGACTAAGCTGCCAAATGCACTCCGTTTGCGATATTGCTTTGACTTGTCAGGAAACGGCCAAATGTGAACTTTTTGGCCATGTGGTAGCATCGTGATGTTGGCCTCACCCTGCTGATCCTCTAACTAAATGTTACAACTGAGGCCACGTGGTGGAGATGAATCTTAGTTTCCTTAGCAAGGAACACCGATATTAAAGTGAAAACGAAGCAGTAAATGTAAATAAAATAATACTTTTTGCTGTGTAAAATAACATAAGCAAGTAGACAAAACTTGGAGGGTGTTTTTGCAATGGTATTGTTTTGTACAGTGAAGCAATGTGAATTCCTCCATTAGGGCCTTTTTCACTAAGCCCCCAATTAGCAGAGTTTTTTGGAACAATCTGAGACTGTTCGCCGAGGTCTCCTCGGCGAAACAAAGAGCAGTTTAGACCCAATTATACCAAGGGCTTGCTGGTGACCTGGGGCCTGGCTGCCGTACTCAGAGTCTTTGGCGGTCCGGCACATGGCAAAACAACGCTTTGCAAGTCAGAAATGGTATTTATTTATTTATTTATTTATTTGTTTTTAATTCCACGAATAAATCCTCCGAAACAGATTTGTCACGTTTGGGAAAAAGTTAAAGTGGCAATGCTTTAAAAGGGGCTAGTATTAAGCTAATGTGAAATAATGAATCAACATAATGGAACATTTCACAATGCTGTCTTTCAAAAAAAAAAACTCTCAGCATTTTAGTCACGGTGACCTTAAACAAACCGCAATGATTATTCAAGCTGACAACCAACCACACAAGGATGACTCACCAAATAAAAGGGATGACACTAACACCAAAAATATGAATCCACCGCACATAGCCATGTGATAATAACTTAGTAAACTCACCATTTAGAATTCAAATTGTTGTGCGGAATGATTGATGATTGTTAAAAAATGTTAGACTACTTCAATCCATCACAGATATGTTTGAAATAATTTTGCTATCTTACTTAGCTGTATGAGAGGAAAAAATATGTTTTTGTCATCAGTTTTGACAAAACAGTCCAATCGTGCATAACTCACCATGTAATAAGACTCATTCAAAAAATAAACAAGATAAGTGGGAAAAAGAGAGGACTAAAGCTGTGTGGTAGAGTAAAAATGTTCGAACTATTGCAAGGGAAGTTAGCACCTCAGTATCAGTGCAACTTTGGCAACTTTGTTTACGTTTTTATTTTTTGGGGCCACAGGTTCGACTGTCTTTCCATCTGCTCTCATTATTACAAATTCAATGTTAAAACAGTTGCTTTGAAACATATTAATCTTGACATAAACATTCACCATTTGTTGGTAGGTTTTTTTTTCAAAATATGAATTTCAAAATGACATTGAAAGCTTTTTGACATTAGGTGCTTTGTCCTGTACAACTGCTATTAAAAAAAAAACAGATGAACAAATCGTTTATTTTCCTTATAGTCAAAGAGGTATTGCCAATACTTGTAAAAATGGGATTGCTCAGCTTGTCGCAGACTTGTTGGTGGTTGCAGGCTACACTCAAGATGGTAATCGAGCTCGATTTTGTCAAGTGCAACAACATGACTTCAAAGGTTTTTGGCTGGACGATGAATCCCATAAACTCCAGCTTTTCATTTAAAACAGACAAGCCCTCAAAGAACTCAAGAATTTTGTGATATATCACATGCAAATGCACATTTGCTTTAGAAGAACTTTGTATTAATTAAAAGGTTGAATGAAGAGGTAGCTGCATGTTAATAACAATAAACTCTCCTTTCCAACTGAACAGAATCGAACAAATCGACCGCTTCCTCCGCTACCACACTGAGGTGTGCCTGAGTAGGATTGGGACCCTTTAATGCAGGGGTCCCCAAACTACGGCCCGCGGGCCGGATACGGCCCGCCTCCACATTTGGTCCGGCCCCCTGAACAATACCAGAAAGCATTTTGATTTTTTTTTCATATATGTGTATTTGTATTTGATAATAAAGTTGGACTTTTGCAATAAAATGTTCCTTAGTTATGAACTATTTTCATTATTAACTATTAGTAAGTAACTATTTTATACACGCATATAACGTGACATTCTGTTCCAACCTTCTGCAGTCTGTGCCCCGATCTGGCAACCCCCAGAAAAAAAATCCTAAACCCGCCCCTCTCAAAAACAGAGCGGAATGATGGCGAAAAGATTAGGTAAGAGAAAAATTGATTCAGAATGCAGGGCATTTAACCTGCAGTGGACAAACGATTATTTTTTTGTTCAATGCAAAGAAAAGGCTGTCTGTCTCATCTGTCAAGAGGCGGTGGCGGTATTCAAAGAATACAATCTGCGGCGACATTATGAATCCCGTCACAAGGACAAGTATGATAGCTTATTATTTATTATTTATTTCATTAATAGTGTTATTTATTTTCTGACTTTTGTTCTGTGAAGAATCCAGAAAGGGTTGTTTGATTGTGGCTTTCTGGAAAACAATAAATTTTTACATTTAGGCACTCCTGCAATCATCACACTTTTTCTATTACAAACTGACCCTGGCCCCTCATCAGAGAAGGGAAAAGTTATGTGGCCCTCACAGGAAAAAGTTTGGGGACCACTGCTTTAATGGTTTCCAGAGGTTTTTCCAGACTGTGAAGGTGTGCAAGGTCAGTTGTGGGAAGAAGGGAGGGTTGTGTTTGAGCCTGAAGATGACATAAAAGTCATAATGGTTCCAATATAAAATCTATTATTTGGCCTCCTAAAAATCTCAGTGGACGAGACATTCCTCAAACTATTTCAAACCAGCATATGCAAAAAAATGGCATTCCATAAATTCGCCATATGGAAAAGCTAATCCAGAAACCTAAATCTGGTTGACATCGGTGGTTGTCAAATGTTTTGGGTCGAGGCCAGGATAGAAATGTTTCCAAGGACCCCCTCAACTCCACCCCTCAAAACAAAACCACAACTTCAATTTCTTAATATTATGCTTATTCACTTTTGCGG
>CAAKHF010001333.1:2927-21464 GCA_901007745.1 Hippocampus kuda | reverse complement strand
TCTGCACCTTTCTGGGACTCTACCAGTGTCTCTGTAACACTCGAAGCTCAGTGGCCACTTCCGTCTTAGAAGCCTTGCAAAACGCCGATCAATTGTAATATTGGGTGAAGGATGTCAAAATGTGACCAGCATGATGAAAAGGACTGTTTCATCCCAATTACAAATGAACCAGGTTTTTATTCATGGCTCGTATGCCCGTTGTGAATTTTGCCGTTCAGCAGTTGTCCAAAAAGTATGGAACCATTGAATAGTTAGACATGTAGAGAAGGTCAAATTTTTATTTTTTTTTTGTATTTTAGGATCATTCAGAAATTTTACCCCAAATCTCAATGTCACAAAGGTTTTGTATGTCTTGCAGTGTATTTAAATCAATTCTGACTTTCCCGCTGTGTCACACATACATGCACATTTGTGCTGTACGCCTAAAGTTTCACATTTGAAAAATACTTTCCAATATTTAACATGACTTGACTGAATAATGCAAGTCCACGTTTTCTGTCCAGAGCCACGATTATTTTAATACTGTCACTCCCTCCACCAAGGTGATAACAGATAGGCCCTAGAGGCGCGGGGAATGGGCCCAGGGAAAAAAAAAAAGTCCCATTACACAGTCTGTTAAAGCTTGGCTTTTCCTTTTTTTTTTTTCTCGTTCCCCATTCAGACCATTTCTGCTAAAGTGTCTGTTGTGATGTATAAAACAGCAATAAATGTTTTCAACACAACACTGCAGAAGAAGTGGGCACTGGGTGTTCAACATTACTCACCTGTCCTGGCTTTCCATGATCCCCTTTTAGGTCTGGTACACATATAAAGACAATCAAACAGTTTTGGTCCAGATTTTTTTTCGCCATCCCAACCAAGGACGTCAAATGCCCCACTAAGTTAGATCCTAGTAGAATTTCCTATAAGATTATGTGAGGTGTTGATGAGTGGATTTGTCTCAATAATAAGGTCCAAAACAGGTCAGGCCCGGCAGTCTTAAAATATTAAAAGTGTTGAATACCAAAACTCTTCATATATTTGAATCTGTGAATTGCTGACGTGAAATGGAATGTAGCGCCCTGACTGACAAACAAGAAAGCCACAAATTGATGTATAGTTACATATTGCGGGTTTCAACCAATTCTCAACTGGTTTGTGATGAGAAAAAAGACTAAATGACAGTCAAAATGGCATATGCCAAGGTGTCAAAGTCAAGGCCCGGGGGCCAGATCTGGCCCGCCACATCATTTTATGTGGCCCGCGGAAGCAATTCAAGCATATCAACTTCATAATGCTTGCTAAAGTCTGAACCAACATTTCAAAATATCATATATAATATTACAATTACAATGTGAATGAACAATCCATTATTCTTGACTTCTGATGTCAAAACCATTTGTTGTTCAAAACCATTTGTTGTTCGCTCTGCATGTAATATGTGGAGGTGGTTAAACATTTATATGGCATATGCTATGAGCAGTTGAGGGACACCCGCAGGTCCCCTGTGGGGCAAACAACTCACACGGGATCAAGAGTTCGGAACATTGATATTGTTCATGAATAATAATGATTGTCAATCATAGAAATATACAGTAATCCCTCGTTTATCGTGGTTAATGGGGACCAAAACCACCCGCGATAAACAAAAATCCGCGAAGTAGCGACCAATAAACATATTTAAAAAAAAAAAAAATGAAGTCCGCAAAAAGTCCGCAAACGATCCATGAGAAGCTGCAAAACAACAGTGAGTCATATAGAGCAATATATACAGTACTGTACTACATGTATATGATTTTTTTTTAATTAATTTTTTTATGAATATGTTTGAGAAAATCCGCGATGCACTGAAGCCGCGATAAACGTACCGCGAAATAGCGAGGGATCACTGTAGTCAAGTACCCATCACTATTTTAAATTAAAATGTAGCATCATTGAGCCTACATCAAACTAATAATGTACAGGACGTCCAAAGCTCCACTGGAATTTAGGTCCTGTTTTCTCAGCTTTCTTTGTGTGTGTGTGTGGCTATATGCTGCATATTTTAAGAGCAACTCGTGCGATTGTGTGTGCACAGATTGAGGGCTGGAGGTGATCGCCACTCTATTATCATCCTTCCCCAGACTTAATCAGTGATTGTTGGAACATTATGTGCAATAGTGACACAGTGCCCTTATAAGCTTTTTAATTCAGATTGTTTGTCGGCAGATTTTGTAGGAGTTGCTCAGTCATCAGATCTCTTTGTATTCATACGGCGGAGGGAAAATTCTTGAACATTTCGCATTGTCACTCATTTTAATATGCCTCCCTGCACCTCACGCTGCTCTGCGGCTAGCGGCAAGCGTGTTAAACGCACATGCTCCACAAAACCAAATGAGATCGAATTATGCAAATTGCATTCAAAGAATTCCGCACGAGCTCAGGTGGAATGGATGTGTCAACAAGGTGTCCGTGTAGACAGTTGGCAATTTGCTAATTAAACCTGACACAGTTTGTCGCCTCCACGCCATGAGCTTATTGAGCTGTTGCGGGATGCACTGTGGGGCATATCACATTCCCCCACCGGAAGATAATCTTTTGGGGGAATAGAGGATTTCGCTTTGCCCCCAAGAATGGTTCACTATACGACTGTAATGCTTTGCACATAGTGTTGACATGTGTGTAATGAAAGTGCCTCAACTTCAAACAACTTTTCTGCACGGCCGCCTTGCCGATGCACCGCTGAACAAAGAAGAATGATTTATTACGCCGGTTATTTGTCTGCCTCCCTAAATGCTTGAATTACATCTGACAGCTGGAGTAGATAAACTACTCTGGGCCAATGCATGAAAAGTGCCGTACCTGCAAAGTAAAGATTAATCGAGTCCATCAGGAAACAACAGAAACACAATTTGGCCTGTTTTGTGAGCTAGCTTTTCCCCCCCACTCAGCCAGGCGGAGCAGACCGTTCCCAAGCTATTGTCAACTTAAACATGCAGTGAACGAGCCGGGCCTCGGGGATGAGGGGGTGGGGCGAAGGGGCGTGGGGGGTGCTTGAGTTCCATCTTCCCCAGCTGGGGTTGAATTTCAACCGTGGGTAAAGCACAGACACAATTAATGAAGGAGAAATGAATGCTTGGAGGGTCTGTGAATGACACTCGGGCGCTGGCAAGAAATGAAAAAAATGAGTTTAGAAGTTTTCTTTTCCCCCCACCTCCTTATGTTTGCCCAAGATGAATTGGCTTTTAAGATTTAAGAAAGTCTGCGGCTGAAATACAAAGAGGGGCTCATATATCAGCCCCTCGAATAGTGAGAAAATCCTCTGTCTGAGTGTGTGAAGGTGGGGAGGAGGGGCGGCGGGCTCAGGCGAGGTATGTTGTTGGTCTCTGATTAGACCTTGGGCAACTTCTACGTCGGGCCTCACCGCACAAATATCACTCCTCACGTCTTCCACTTCAAATCCTCGGAACCACTTGAGACACGTTCTTCACAGTAAGCCTCCCTTTTAAAGATTTGCTTTATCAAAAGTGCCAGCAAGCGTGCATCCACCGCAGCAGCGAATGCGTTTATTGTGCAAAAAGTCCAGTTTGACACGGTCGAACTTTTAAGGATGCACCATTAAGGTTGGCATGATCAAAATAGCAACACCGATTATATTCCACTTATAATCGTTCACACCCGCGAGAGCAAAACAAATCAAACGGCAACACAAATGACTAATGTCCAATTTCACAAAAACGAAAATATGAGCAAGATCAAAGACAACAAACATAAATACTTACAAAGTGAGAGGCAAGAGCCCAAACACGACAAATGACGAGATTCAGACGTCTAGAAAATAACACTTGAGCAAGAGCAGCAACAAGGTCAATAATCCGACGGGGACGTGGGATCTGGCCAGTCCTCCATACATGGTTCAATCATGATGATCAAATTGGCAGCAAGTATGCATGCTGGAAGAGAAGCCCTCCACTGCCACCTGCTGGAGTGACACAAACATGATCATGAAATCTACGACATTTAGTCGGGGCTTTTCTACGCTACGGTTTTAGACCAAGAAAAGTTGGTTTACCATGTATTTGTTGATACAATTTTAAGAACGACACAAACCTTTCAAACGTGTGTCTGAGTGAAAGTGATAGTGTTACTCGGGTTTTGACCTACAACATGGGAGTCAACGGAATCCAAGCGCCCACAAAGCACACCTGAGCTTCCATAAAGGCAGTCAATTTATTGATCTGTGGGGGTCTTTTACTCAAGGTCAAATTTTGGAGAGAGCCACAAAGCTCAAGTTTTAGCTCGGTCTCTGGTGTTACCATTCCCCTCATCTATGCTAAAAACCATTGGAGAAAACGCACGTGTGTGTTTAGTGTTGAGGGAGCAAGTTGCTCAATACCACAACAGAGTGGAACATTACTCTGTTTTCTTGTGTATATTCACTCCATCGGTCCCTACACACCATAGTAAATGGGGGGGGGGGCATTTACTATGTTGCTTATTCTATTCAGGGTTGCGGAGAAGCTGAACCCAATCACAAGCAGAGGTGAGTAGTAATGCATACAGTGTTACATTGCCACTTCAGTAAATTTTCAGATAAATTGTTCTTGTCAGAATAGTTTTATTGCAACATAGTGCTAACTTTTAAAGGAGTATGTTTGGTTCGAGGAAGCATCAATTTTACTCTGTGACATTGTGCTCTGTGACATCGAGGTACTTTGCGCTCACTAGTTTCATCTTTATTTATTATTGCTCGGGCAAACTTTTGACTACATTTGACTAATCAAACAGAGCCAGGCAATCACATGAACGGACACAATCTCCGCGGCCCCACACAGTACGTTTTCAAAGTGACAACATTTATGTAAAGCATGGAAGAAATATGTGATTACCACAGCCTACAAAACACACACACACTCACACACAAAAAAAAAAAAAAATTGTTGTTATGCATTGTTATCTTCGTCTACCTTAAACGTTCCACATGCCAGCCTCGAAGAACTCCATTTGTTACTTGGGGAAAAATACTAGCGGCAGTGTTAGTCCACTTTGGAAAAAATTAATACTCTGTGGAATAAAACTAGCAGGTCAAACACAGCACGTCAATTGCTAATTGCAGTTCAACCAACCCACTCAGATCCATTGGAGTTCTCTGTTCCTTGCTGTTGAAAGGGTTTTTGTTGTGTATTCAAAGGGAGCAACATGTCAGCATTGCTAATAAATGCGGATGAATACACCTTTTCGAAGATGAATATAATCCACATGTCGAAAATAATGACATATTTAATCATCTCTACCCTGAGCGTATTGTGCTGCTTCGTGAGCATAAACAAACAAAAGTTACATTTTGGCGTTTCCTTGTGGCTAAATTCATGTTACCACATTGAAGTTGCACATGCCTCTTTTATGTTTTTGTGGAGTTCCATGTTCAAGCTTCAAAAAGAAAAAAAAGATCAATCTGAAGTTACTCACCTCTTAAGTACTTGAGTAGTTTCTCTTACTCTTACTCACTGTCACAAAGGGAAATTAAAACCCACGCTGTCTTCACACAAGCTTACCGAGTAGGCTGAACCACTCTATCGTCAGTGACTCAGTCGGGAATATACTAAGTGCTAAACAATCATGAAAATTTGTTGGCTCCAACGAAGATCGATCGCCTTGATTTGCTGATTGGAAAGTATTTGCCACAGTTTTTGGTTGACCTTCATGATGATAGATTTTTTTTTAAACAAACCTTGGGCTTCAGTAATCGCAGGTAAAAACAAGTGTGCGAGCGCACTGGCATCAATCAAACGCAAACTGAGCGAGTCAATCCTGATAGTGAGTAGGAAAAAAAAATGGTGTTAAAATATAAATTGCCTGACGTACCTTTGCCCTCTCCATGCACAAAGACAGCATAGCCAATTACACCGCGAGCAGTGTAATAGAAAGCTTTTATGGTGTTTCTGGGGTGTCAAGATCTTAATTTTTGATGCCTCTCTGTGTGCATCCAGGGCCTCTCGAGTTATTTTTTTTCTTAAGTGATAAGAAGTAAACACCAAAAACCAATAACGATCAGCCTGACGTTAAATCAAACTGACACTTCTCTAAAAAGGTAAAGCCATGAAAGATGAATGGGCGGGAAATCTGGAAGGAATGTACTGTATTATCTTTGCTGGCATGAGCCGGTTTTTGTTTACACCGCGGTCCCCTTGAGTTTGGGCTTCTTGGTAAACAATCTGGGCAGGAAATTCTTTACTGTGGCAAAGTGGTACGCCTATACGAATCAAGAGATCAATAAAATACTCGACAACACCACTATACCACCCAATTCTGCAGACTGTAGCTGCAACTCACTTTTTGCATTATTTTCCTAAATAGTGCATGCAGATATGCTGGTGTATTCTGATTTTGTCTCTGCGTAAGGTCCGTGGACATATTTAAGTGACCGGACTTGCGCTGGTCATGAAAATGAAGCCCTTTGTTTTAAATGGCTTTATTTCTTTTTCGTCTAATTTTTCTTCCATGTATATTTTTTTTAGTCCAAAATATATTGTTGAAGAATATCAGTGTTATCAGATTTTTACCCCTCTTGCTTTATCTCCAACCGCAAGGTGCTAATGCCTTTTGCCTCTAACATTGGAGCCATTGATCAAGAATGCACCCCAAGGATTTGCAGAGGGGCAAGAGTCGGCGTTAAATTTAAGTCAAGTGAGAGAGAGGACTGAATGGCACGAGAGATTTGATGTGTTTCCTTCCACTGATCAATACGAGGAATATGAGGATACTCGTCAAGCCAACGGAGGAACTAATGGAAACTAAGCACAGTAATTTTTTTATTTGTTGACATTCAACATTTAGTTCAGTGGTTATTCATTTGGGTGCGGTCAACCCCCCTGAGACGGTGAATCAGTCTTAGGAGTTCCACAGGGCTCAAAACACACACCCCATCCATTCATCCAACTAGTACGATTTGTATGGTTACGTTCCACTCAGCCATCATTGGGCGCAGCTGGTGCCGCTACATACCAAATACAGTAACAGCATCCCCTCCTAGTACTAAGAAAGCCCTTGAGATACCCACTCATGTTTTTTAATTTTTTTATTAAATCTTTGTTTATCCTGACAAAGTCATTGAGAACAGAGTCCTTTTTGCAATGCCGAGTTGGCAGTGGACAGCAATGCAAAATAAAAGCAAATACAAATACAAACCGTAACTTGTCTCTAAAAGTTCCTCAACTCGGTCATGCCAAGGCAGACGGTACCACAGAGTTCTGTTTGAGGGTTTTCCTTCCTTGGAGTTTTTCTTTGCTTCCGCCAACATGTGCTTGTTTGTGTGGGGTTCTCTAGATTTTCCTGTGTGCAGCACCTTGAGAAAACATTTGCTGTAAACTAGCGCTAAATAGAATTGGCTTGACTTCGGGCAACCGCAAAATTCACAGTGATTTGCAGAAATGTATTCAGTGAATTTTCTTTTTGTTTTCTATTTTATATTCACGTTTAGGTAGTTTTGTTCGGTGAAAACAGTGATGTCCTGTGCAACTGGTGCAGCTTTTCATTTTGCACCCTCATAAATGTTTTTCAATTTTGGGGGGGGGGAAAATACAAAGCGTTCTGTCCATACATGTATGAAACTCGTGGGGTTCAGTGTGATTAAGAACAACTGCTCCAAAGTATCCATATGGGAGTATGAACGGCTATTTGTCATTTGCCCTGCGATTGGCTGGCAACCAGTTCAGGGTGAACCCTGCTCCTTGTCCAGCGCCAGCTGAGATAGGCGTTAGCTCATCCACAACGCCGGTGAGGATAAGCAGCGCTGAAAATGGATGAACATGTTCTTTAAAGCGCTTTGTTTCCGCTGCAGCTGTCGCGAAAGCGCGACATAAATAAAGATGTCTTGGATTGTATTACAAATTAGATTCAGGTTGTATGACTGTCAAAAGGGTGGACACACAGGTTAAGTTTAACATCTGCCATCTGCTGGAAGAGCACTTCATTGTTCTGACGGTCTATATATGTTGCTGGCATCGATAGATGAAAAATATACTGTACATTATTTGTAATACATTTTGTGGCCAATTAAAAAACTAAATGACTTTTCCGCAGCACATTGAATCGTCTCTCCTGACGCTACAGTGTCGCGACCTTGTGTTTGGAAATTATTGGCCTAAAAAAAAAAAAATTAAAATAAAACATGTTTAAATCCTGTACACAACCTCTGGTCACACTACCTCCCCATGTGTTAACTTAAAGACCCATGATTGGAGAGTTTAAGGATTTTTAACGGCTCAGTTTGTCTCCGTAGTAGCTTGGGTTCAAGTAAACGGAGACGGATCCTGACAGAGCCGGATTGACACTAAATCCTTAATAGTTATTGGGAAGATCTTAAAGGATTACACCACTATGAGTTGCTGAGCCCAAATGATCTGTCAAACATCCTCTTTGAGATTATCACGTTACATGCTGATGTGTCAGACCGGCCCCTCTGTACACACTGTAATTCTCATCAAAATGTGTGTGTGTACGTGGCAGTTCTGGAAATGCAGTCTAAATTTGGAGAAGGGGGCGCTTCATCGCCCTGACACATGTAGGTCTTGAGTGGCTCGGCTTTACCTCGTCCTCGGAGAGCAATCGCGCAGAGATTGTGCAAAGGTGCGGCCGCCTTAAACAAGTCAGCCAGTTTGCGACGTGTGAAGCAACAGAGTGCTGCGGCACCGCTCGCAGCTCATGGCCTTGGGCCTCGAGCTGTCGGAATCAGAAAGTCACGCTTGAGAGCTCACCCGGAGATGGAGATGTCGAAATTCTTGATGCCTTGCACAATGAGGCCATTTCATAGTAGATCAGGGTAGAGTCTTGCTGGTGGTGAGGGGAGTGGAAAGTCACTTTGACAGGCCACTGAAGAATTTATTGAGATGTCCTGTGGTGTTGAAAGATTTGCATGTCTCTTCAGAAAAAAAAAAAAAAAGCTCTATGTGTCTGTGTGTGTGGTGGGGGGGGGGGGGGGGCAAAGGGGGCAAAAATATGAATTTAGGCGAGCCCTCCTGGTTTGACTGCACAGCAACGGGTAATTCATGTTGATCCGTCTGAATATCAGTCGGAACTCTCATTCCGATGGTTCGTGATTATAGCTGAAGTGTGCTTTGATTTGGAAATAGTCGTCATTTTTCTTCAGATGTTGGGAAGGGGAGCAGAGGGCAAGTCTCGCAGGAATTGGCAACACATCACGCGACGTCGCGCTTGACGACGAAACATTTATTCCCCTTAAATTTCGAATCCGACGACCTCACTTTAGTGGTTTGCCTGTTCCATCTTTATTTAAAGGCTAATTGTACAAAGAGTCACAAATTAACTTCACACGTGACAAGTTCATTAAAGCTTGGACTTGGACACTATCGACGGATGACTTCACTTTGCACTTTAGCCTCGGTAGACTCGATACTCTTCCCCCCCGAGCCCCAAAATGAAGCTGTAAGACGCCGCCAGTCTGCCAGGCGCCAATCAAGTGGCGTGAGCAGTAAGCAGAGAAGGAACCCTCGTTTCGGGGCGGACAAAACGATGCCTGCAGCATTCAAGTGAGGAAGCGCCAATTGCCTCCTAACATTATAACCCCTGCATACAAAGATTTAAGCTGCAGGATTTAGCCTGTTAACGTTACGTAAAGCTCATACAAGAGGGTTTGCATAAAGATGAGCTGGCCGTTGGCCAAGCGGCAGCATTATTTGAGAGAGCGGAAACAAAATCACACTTTTCAAAAAGCATTCTTGTTTTTGTCTGCTTTAAACCTGCAATGACATTGAAATTGTAAAGAATACATTTAGACTGGGACTTGAATGTTTGCAGAATACTACGCGGTCTCTGTTCTGCCGTGGTCGTCCTACATAAAATAGGTCTGGCATATTCAGTAGAAGGTGTATAGTTTGGATACTGTACCTCCACAAATAGTGGCTGGGGCCGTTTGGCTGGTGGGGGCATTGTTTTGGGAAGGTGTGCGGCTTTATTTCATACAAACATATTTGTGTCATGATATGTGACCGGCAGACTGTGTGGAACAAATATATTGCATAGCTCCCTGGATGGCTGGAACATAACTGGGAGGGCACAACATAGCAGAGAGATCACGTCAAAGTTTAATTCCCAGGGCATTGGATCAATCACAACTCTGGACTGCTCTGTTTGTCTTAGAAGATATTTCACCTCTCATATGAGGAGGCTTCATCATTTCATCCAAAAAGGCTGAGTTAGTCCAACTCACCCAACCGTGTGCACTTCAGATCGGAGGAACACCCCAACCACCAATGGATGAGAGGCGAAACATCTTCTCAGACAAGATAATTTGTTTTTTTTGTTTTTTGTCGAGGAAGAAAAGGAGGAGGGAAAGTGGGTGAGCTTTAGCAAGTCTGAGGCACAGTTTCAAAAACTATGCATGTTAGCTTTGTTGAACCCCCTAAATCACTGGTGTCAAACTCAAGGCCCGGGGACCAGATCCAGCTCTCCACGTCATTTTATGTGGCCTGCGAAAGCAAATCATGTGTGTCAACTTCCATGATCCTTGCTAAAATCTTGACACTTTCCAATAATTTTGTTACCCTGTCTACACTCACTTGAACACTAAATGAAGAAACAACAACAACAAAAAAAAACTTGACGGATTTCAAAACTAGTAATCCAGCAATTTGTTGTGTACAACTAATTATACAATGAGATGATTAAACATTTATTCGGTTTCACTGTCATAACTGCCCTCCGAGGGAAGACGTAACTCCAAAGTGGCCCACGACAAAATGTGTTTGGACATCCCTGCCCGAAATTGGAAGTATGCAATCTGCTAGCTGGGATAGGCTCCAGCTCACGAGTGAGCCTTAGGTGGACAAGCGATGAAAGAAAAACGGAGGCAACTACTCTTTGTGTTTAGGGATTTTTATTTGTCAAAAATGGATGCAATTAGAGACGGATACTATTTGAGAGAAATATGAAGTAATATACCGTATATGTGTTTTTTGTCACAGTGTACCGGGTGTCTAAAAGCTCAGTATAGTCACTTGGATCCATCTGGGAGCTGAGACGGGCAGTCACTACTCGAATGTGATTTTGAAATTGTAAGTCTGTGAGGTTTTGTGTTGATTTTTCAGACTTCAGTAGCACCTCAAGGCCACACAGACCTGTGGCTGCCTCGCCCGGGTGAAAATCTGTGAAAGTGACAGTATGTACAAGCCAGAGGGCATGTGAAATAATTTACTTTCATGCTGTACTCCTGTCTAACAGTCACTGCCTCTTAATTCCGCTCCGCCGCATATTATAATCTTCTAAATAGTTTTTAAGCACGGTGCCGGGGTCTTTAATATTTTAAAGCCTGCTCCACTGTGGGGTTTCCTGTTGGCACACTGCAGGTTCACTGGGGACACTTTCCATTTAGGGCGAGCACACGATATTGACTTGCGAGGACGTGTGTGTGTGAGCTGTTGATTTGCACCAACCATTCAACCTCTGCCTGTTGGTTTTAGTCCTTGGCCTTTGACATTACCTTCTTACCTACTGGAATGGATAGATAGAAGAAGTTCCTTTAACCCTTTCAAGGACAGCGGTTACTAGAGTGGCCAGCTATTCACATGTTGTTTTCTCTCATACGAATTCATCTTAATGTCGCAGTTGTACATCGACCACTACAATGGACCCTTATGTGTGTCGCCATCCACTGCCATAATTATTATTTTTTTCATTCCTGTAGACTAATAAAAGCACTTGAGAAAAGAAAATCACGATGTAGGTTATTATTATTTGTGCATGAAAGGGTTAAAGTCAAATGAGATCACACAGTACAATACATACAAGTGTAAGTACATAGTGGCCCTGTGGAAACGATGTCCAAAATACTCGCTACTTAAGTAGTAGTGCAGATACGAATCGTGTCATCCCCTTGCAGGTAAAAGACTCCACCCTACCTTCACTGTCTGCTCACCATGCCCCCCCCCCACACACACACACACACACACATTCTAGTTCCAAAAGTCCAAGGAAACTTTTGGTCAATTTTCTTTTCCAATGTTTGTCTGAAACAACTGGCCCTTTCTAATATGATGTCACGTATGATGTCATGATATCACACCGTACAGTTTTATTGTCAATGCATTTGCTTTTCTTTTGCTTTGCTATTCCGTGGCCTCGCACTGACCTGTTGCCTTGTTACACCGAGAAAAGTTCATTATTCGTAATGGAGTGTCATGATCACCATAAATGTTTTCAGTTTGAAGTTTTCTTTCACGTGAGGTCACGAGAGTGTGCCGGCGATGGGTGTGCGACAAATGATTAACATGTGGAAAGTCAGCTGTGGTGTTTTTGTGTGTGTGTGTGTGGGGGGGGGGGCGGCATATCAAATTAGAGGTGCAAAATGGAGCTAGAGATGGCTGATTTTTTTAAAAAATGTTTTTCATTGATCAGTATTGTGATGTAGCTACTACATGTATGGATGGGCGAGTCGTATCGACTGTTTATAACCAATATGACTTTTGGTATAAGAGAATAAGAAAAAAAATGAACAAACTCCCCGTTTCAGTGAAAGTTAAAAAGTACAGACACTTCAACTGCAAAAGTAAACATGAATACTGTCATTTAAACACAACACCCATTTTCACAACTTGGTGCAACAGAAAAAAAAACTTCGCTGCCCACAAAATAGTTTTTCTCTTCTATTGAGTTGCATTGATTTTGACCTGAGAAGAAAAATAATCAGTAGGACACAATCAAAACGTGCGCCCACTGCTTTGCTAACGTTTTGAACTGACTAACAACAACAAACGAACACAAAAATGAGACGACAATAACTGAAAATAGTAGACCGTGGTAGTTGTTTTTTGTTTTTTTTAGGCTATCACAAATCATTCTTGGAGCCGACAACATCAAACATTCACCTGTCCATTTCCAATGCAACTTAAATAAGACCTGATTGTGGATTGGACTTTAGGTTGTGTCGTCTTCAGTGGATGTTGAAAAAAGTCACGAGCCTATTTTGACCATGCGGTAATCGTTCTCAAATGGAGGGAGTAAAAGTCCGCAGAAAAATACATCATCAAGTCAAGTACAAATAGCTAGAAAAATCGACTTAAACACAATAATGAAGTATGTGCACGGGTTACTTCCCCCCACTGCCTGATGGCAACTGCAAATGTAATATTTAACAATAGCAGACGCGCTTGCTTTGTCCCTGAGCATCTCTGCACACCCACTCACTCCCACAGGTGGACTTCAATGACCTGCTCGGATGGCTTGGAGCATCTTCTGAAGCTCAGCTTGTGTCCTGCTAGCGACGCATCTTTGGCCAGATTTCAGCTCGCGGCAAACAACACGAGCAGCCAATGAAATCACTCCAAACAAACATCAGATCGTCAGAAGAAGTACAAAACCAAGTCTTCCAGCCCAGCAGTAGAGTAAGCCACTGAAATAAGAGAGATTGCACATTTGCTCACAGTTGTCCCTTAAATCCGGAGGTATGGCCGTAATCACAATAACGCATCGTATTGTGTCGGAGTGAAATGAAACCACGCGCTGCAAATCGTTTCTCCCTTCCTCATCTCCACGTTCTTCAGCCGTTCCATTGATTTGTCATTATTGATTGATTACCTCGAGCAGAAGAAAGATGATTTAAATATTAAACCGAACGTCGGTTTCTGTTGCTGAAAATGTGAAAACAATTTCCCCCCTGTTCACCATCTCGCCATGTTGCTTGAATGTATTCATTGGAGCGGTCTTGGACTGTTCTGAAAGCAGGTTTGCTAAATAAATCGAAAGTGTGTAAATGATACATTTTCTACAAAGTTGCTGTTCTGAATTTGCCTCCTCCGTGGATGGAATTGGCTTTTGTGAGTCCCGCAATGGAAAAATTCAGGTTTTCGAGCAGCAAATTGAAAGTAGCAGCACACAAGAATAATCATAACGAAGGATAACATCCATCCATCCATTTTCTGATCCGCTTAATCCTCACAAGGGTCGCGGGGGATGCTGGAGCCTATCCCAGCTGGCTTCGGACAGTAGGCGGCGGACACCCTGAACCGGTTGGGACAATTTTGAGTGTTCAATCAGCCTGCCATGCATGTTTTTGTCAACGCGGGAGGAAACCAGAGTACCCGGAGAAAACCCACGCAGGTCAGCTGTACAGTACATGAAAAAAAAGCGCAGATGTGAATGGAAACGGTACTTTTTGAACAGGTGCAACAATAGTCAGCAGCATTTAATTCACAATCCATGAAGCAGCAACATTGTCAAAGTTTTTTGCACAACACAAATTCAGAATATGCATGTGAGGTGCAGGTAATATTTTGGTCCGCTGGCTTGTTGAGTGGCAAGGGAGTCAGCGAATGAGAGTCGAGTCGGCTGTCGTTAGCTCAGGTTAACCAGTCTGCACCTTGAGTCCTTGTATAATTATATGACTTGCTTGACAAAAACTTCTGAAAGATGTGACTTGACGTACATTCGATTTTATTTATATATATATATATATATATATATATATATATATATATATATATAATTTGAAATTGTTTTTTTCTTGTCGCCACCAGTATGCCCTGGCCACAGAGAGAAGACAATACTGCAATAGATTAGACCAGGGGTGCCAAACTCATTTTTGTCACGGGCCACTTTGGAGTGACGTCTTCCCTCGGAGGGCCGTGACGACAGAAACCGAATAAAGTTTCGTCATCACATCGTATTATTACTTGTACACAAAAAAAATTGAATGCGCACTAGTTGTGAAATCGTGGCAGTCGGTGGTCCAGTGGTTAGTGCGTCGACCTCACAGTGCAGAGGTCGTGAGTTCAATCGCAGCTCCGCCTCCTTGTGTGGAGTTTGCATGTTCTCCCCGTGCTTGCGTGGGTTTTCTCCAGGTACTCCGGTTTCCTCCCACATTACAAAAACATGCGTGGCAGAATGATGAACACTAATTTGTCCGTAGATAATAATTCTATACTAGCAGAAAGAATAGGCAGCAACATTGCATGTGATGACTTCATAGTTCTCACAATACTTACTGGTGTATATACAGTACAGTATAAACTGCATTTCATAGGGATACTGAATACGGCATACTGAATTTCAGCACTGGGGTGGCATCCATCCATCTAGAAATGAGTAAATAATTTATCAACAGTGGCATATAACAGGAGGAGGGAAGGACCTGCAGTACATCTCCTTGACACGTTTGGGATGAAGAAGTTTGTCGCTGAAGAAATTCTTGTCCTACATTCGTGAGTCTGTGTCCACCAGAGAAGAGTACTTTGCTTATATTCTTCTCTCCCGCTCCTCCTCCTAAGAGTCCAGGTTTTATACCAGGGCAGAGCTGGCCTCCTTTCATCAGCCTGTCCAGTTTTTCATGAAAAACAGCTTATGCCACTTTGGAGTCATAAAATGACACAATGAAAAAGCCGTGAGCAGGTTATTGAAGTCATACCTTCGGGGTTTGGCTCTTGGACAACAACACTGCCTTCCATGCTGTTTTTTTTTCTTTCCCCTCCATATGCCCGTTTGAAGTCAATATTTATGATAGGATGTGAAGAGGCTCGTTTTCACTTGGACTCATTACAAAGTTGTGCAGTTGTGTCGCAAAGTTATTGACGAAAGTTTCTTGTTGGATCGTAAAGGAGAACAGCAAACCTATTTTAATGTTAGGCGGGAACTTATTGTTCGACTCGTACACGTGCAGTACGTTAAGGGTTATCCTGGCTTGCCTCTGACTGAAAGGGTCTGCTTTTGTACACTTGACGCCCAACGACTTGGGGACAAACCTGCTTTTGGGTGTGTTCTTTTTGTTGTTGTTTGCCTTTGTTTGGATGAGCTGAGCTCGCCTTGGAAGTTATGATTCGCTGTCAATCAATCAATCGGGTCGATTGCAAAAAAGGGATACCTGCCAATCATGGTGGTCTGCGTGCCCTGCGAATGGCTGGCGAGCAGCCCAAGGTGTACCCCGCCTGACTCCCGCTCACCCTCCGACTCGAATGAGGATAATTGCCATCGAAAATGGAAGCGTGTGAGATGATCAACTTTGATTTAAACCACTCTTGGTGGCTCACTGTTCAAGCAGATTTCTGTTGCTGCACATTATTATCGACTCCGCAGTCTCCTCTTTGCTGCATTTGACTATTTTCCCAACTTTTTCCTTTTTCTTCTCACTTGAATCTTTCTTGACTGTGGCCAATAATGTACGGCGGACATAGTTGATGGTTATAACCTCGCGTTCATTTGAATCTTGCAAAGCACCTCCGTTTATTTAAAAGTCATTTATTATTAATAATAATAATAATAATAATACATTTTATTTACAAGCGCCTTTCAAGACACCCAAGGACACTTTACAATAACAAAAAACACAAAACAATACGGGTTGAGCAGCGGCAGCCAAAACGCGCCAGCGTTCACTCAACCCGGAAGTCCCTAAAGTTACCTGAATGCCTAAAAAAAGTTAGCTAAATATACTGAAATTCTTTTTCTGGAAACAATTATTGATTTAGTTAGTAACTCATTTAGATTACATTACACGTTACTTTTTTAGTTACATTCTGCAGCCGGCCACACCGCTGCCTCGACATAAAAATGACAACTGTTTTTTTTGGGTTTGATGAAAAAAACAAAAGGCAGACTTTGACATCAATAATTGTTTCCAGAAAAAGAATTTCAGTATCTTTAGCGAACTTTTTTTTAGGCTTTCGGGTAACTTTAGGGACTTATCAGTATTTTAAGAATATGCGGACGACTTTTAAGAAGTATTTGAATACATCCAGCAGTGTTTCGGTCAATTTGGACAAGACTGGAGCCTTTCGACGCAGCTGTGGTTTCATGTCGGTCGTTATGGCGGTACTTGAAGAGCAAATATCTTTTGAAGTGGTACTTGGTGTAAAAATTTTCAGAAGCGCTGCTTCAAGGTGGTCGAGGGGAGGGCAAGCTCGTGTTTTGCGCTGCCGATTTGTATTGTAACCTCATTTCTGACGTTGTGCTTGTTTTTCATGATGAATGTTGTCATTCAGTAACTGACTTTCTCAACGCTCCGTATTGTTGTCACTCCTGTAACTGTGTCACATTACACATTCAGACGGAGTACTGCAAATAAACTTGATTGCGTGCTGGGAACAAAATGTCATGGCGGCGACATGCATAACACATTTCTGCCTCTTTCGCTTGTCTATTTGCACTCCTTGTTTTGCATATCAAGCCTTGGCCGTGTCCGCCGCTTCTTTTTTTCACAAGAAACCAAAAACAAAAAAACAAAACGTGGCTCCATTTGTAGATTTGTTAAACACAGTGTTTTTGGCTCCAGATTCAACATACTAATTAGCCCCTAGGAGATTCGACTAAGAGTTTGTTGTCCCCCCGTCCCCCGCCCTCCTTTGCCTTCCTGAGTTTTAATCAGCCTAATTTCTCTCGCCAGCACGCAGGCACGTTCGGCGGCATATGCGAGAAGCCTCTGTTTGCATAATGTGCTCGCGGTCTGCTCCTCGGAGACTGAGCCCTGTTTGTGCATCTATGTGTTTATTTGTGTGTGTGTGTGTGTGTGTGTGTGTGTGTGTGTACAAGTTCATTTGTATGTGTTTGGGGAAATAGGTTTCGACACCCTTCCCCCCCTACAACCCGAACCCTCATACTCCCCCTTAGTCTGCCGCCCTGGCTGCGTCTCAGCTATGATTGCTCTGATAATTCAACAGGAAGAAAAAAAAAAAAAACACCTTCTGCCAGACTGTTTCCTCTGTTCTCTTATGGAAATGAGATTTTCCATCTCACTTCATCTTCAGTACTTGAAAACCTCTTTGCAGCGAATTGGACTGTCTCGTGTGTTAACACATTTCCTCCCATGGAGGGGCTTTGTTGTTTGGCACAGCTTGGTCGAATTTCAGCTCGTCCGCCTTCATCCAGAAATGTGATTTTCCGCAGATCGTGTGAAATGTGTACTGTCCTATTAGGCCTGTGTTTATTGCGCCCTAAATCAAAGTTAGTGTTTGTTGTTTTGACGGCCGCATGTCCTTTTTAATCCTTGTAGTCACATCTTATCATCCTCGCCATTCACTCACACATGCTAGCGCATTATGTTTTGCGGCCTTCGCAGTAATGCCCTTGTATTTATCATTCCCCTTTTCACATTGTAGTTTAAAGTTCCTCGCTGACGAAGGGCCGCAAAAATAAATAAATAAATAAATAAATAAATAAATAAATAAATAAATAAATAACCAAGTGAGCCATAAAAGTTAGAAGGCAGAAATAAAACACAGGCTAATAGAAATGTGTCCGGAGCAATCTTCCATACGCGATTGTGACTGATTGGATTTCTCAATTGGTTTACATGCAAGTACACTGCCTTTAAATCAACCACCAGACTTTTGCCAGCCTCCTCATCTAAAAGATTTACAGCTGAGTGTATTGGTGTGTGTGTGTGTTGCTGTGCCTCTTAGCCGGGGTTTTGTTGTGTTTAACCCGCCAAACCCCAACAGATTTGCAGTGCAGCGTGCAATGAAGCGCATTATTTACGGTGTATATACAGGGTAAAAAAAAAAAAAAAAAAAAAAAAATAAAAAAAAAAAAAAAACCAAAAAAAAAAAAAAAAAATTTAAAAAGAAAATTTAAAAAAAA
>CAAKHF010001330.1:9569-26594 GCA_901007745.1 Hippocampus kuda | reverse complement strand
ATCTTTTCGGTTGAAGCTATTCGCCGAATGTGTGGGGGAGCAATGTTGGATAAGACAGGTAGCCAGGGGAGTGGTGTTGAACGAATTGTTCCGGTTATGATTCTCATGGTTGAGTTAAGCTGGGTGTCCACTTGCATCGTGATGAAGCTGCTTATCTTACTTGGCACAATTTCAATAAACTCAACTATATTTTTTTCCTCAAGGCCCCAGTGAGAATTGACTCACGACCCCTGGTTTACTCGACCAGTGCTCTAACCACGGAGCGATGAGGCCCTATATATGAAAAGTAAAGAATGATCATCAGTTGCAGCGCTAGTTCAATATTTTACTCCAAACCACAAACATTTTGGTTGGCGTTTTTGAAGATCGGGAACAGAGGGTTCATGGCATTTGATTTCACTGAGAAACTCTGAAGTCAAGTCACAACGGTCTATGAAAAGGTGATATCATTGGGAAAGGTTGAAGAAGGATGTTGATGTTCCATTTGGGTTTTTCTGGGAGTAAATGCATTATAAACCAATAGCTTTTAGCTTTTAATTTTAGCTTTTCACCCAAAATTCCCAAATTGTCCTACTGCTGTAAGGCCTCATATGTCTGTGGCATGAACAATTGTCTTATAAATCGGGGGTTGTGAGTTCAATTCCCTCTGAGGCCTGATGACAAGTTACTTTTTTACTATGGAGTGTGCTTGTCTGCACAGCAACTTGGAATATTCAAATATTAGCAAATGTGTTTTTGTCTGCTCCAAGTAAAGGTCGTTTGAGGAAAATTAGGAATGAGGAAAAAAGTTGATTTATGGTGGTTTGTGGAATAATAGGTGCATGCATATTTAATGTTTGACTTGTAGATTGATGCTAATATTTTTGCTACCAGGTTGCATTCGGCTGGAGGGCCATGGAGAAAAGCACTAGGCACAACGCAAGAATGCTTTTGAGCAGTGCGCCTACCAAGACGCGGCATGATACCAAAAATTCAAATCAAATCGATTTCAAAGTGCAAAAGTTGCTCATCGCTGCCAAGAAAAGCTGAAGTGAATACAGTATCTTAGAACAAGTAAGCCTTACAGCAGAGCAGAGTACTGAAAATAAATAAACCATTAAACAAAACAAAAAAATAGAGTACTCAGCAAAGATGAGCTGCTGCATGCAAATATGCAGAAACTGCACACACATCTCAAAATAAAAGTCTAGCATGAAGATATGTCATGGAGGAACAGCATAGTCGGGTTGATGGGGCAAAGTCAGTTGGGAGCTGCAGCCCAAATGACAATTCCGCAGGAAGAGGGAATACATTCAAGTCTGTCGTTTGCCAAGTTGTGGTGATTCGCCTCCAACAAATTGCAAGAAAAATACTGCTGTACTGTACACTTTTACCATGGCTGTGGGCAAACCTTTGTGCACGAGGGCCTCATTAGATTTTTCACAAAGACTGAGATAGGCCAGCTCATTTGTACTTGTGGTGTCAAAAAATAAAAATAAAAAAAATCAATGAATGAAAAAAGCAATACCATGCGAAAATATGTATAATGGCTCTTTGAAAAATTAAAATTCCATGAATCATATATTACATTCATTCATTCATTCATTCATTCATTCATTCATTCATTCATTCATCTTCCGAACCGCTTCATCCTCACTAGGGTCGCGGGGGGTGCTGAAGCCTATCCCAGCAGTCTTCGGGCAGTAGGCGGGGGACACCCTGAATAGGTTGCCAGCCAATCGCAGGGCAATGAATATTACATTCATTTTATTTTATTATGTACAATAGTATTATTTAATGAAAATGCAATTTTCAAAGTAACACATTCTAAAAAAAGAAAAAAACATGCTAAAATAATGCAACAACTATTACATGATGATGTAGCTGTTCAATGGGCCTGATTAAAGAACAGAGCAGGCAAGATGCGGCCCCCGGTCAATAACTTGCAAACACGGGTTGCTTACTGAAGATGTGACCTTCTGAGCCTTGTGAATTGAAAAATCAATACTTTAAATAGAATACTGATCATAAATTATTCCATGAATAGAAGACTTAATATTGTAGTACAGTATATTATGCAATTGCCATTATGAATGTAAAACACCGAATCATCACAATAGAGTACCCACTTCATAAAACCTAATAGAAGAGTTGTACTAGATAATTCTTTGTCTATAAAGATAAGGCGTTTGCATTAAGATTATTGGGCCGATATTGAAATAACAATGTTTTTTAAATTTTTAAATTTTATATGGTTGTATTTGCTCTACTATTATGCAACATGTAATCAACGCAAGTACAGTACGAAGTATTTTGACAGGTATTGAGATTTTAGGTATACACTGTTGGTCCCCTTTGAAGGGAATCAATTAAATCACAATAATTAAAAAAAATACCAGGGGTTGTGTATGGGTCACATTTTTTAATGTTGAATTCATCAGTATTTAAAAATGCCCTTTTAGATCTTTTAGGCCACATTTGGATCCACGTCAAAAGGCAAGTAAAAGTAGCATTAAAATTCAAATCGATACTCTTACATATGCAAAGAGCGTTCCAGGGCACAGGGCATAAGTGTGTGTGTGTGTGTGTGTGTGTGTGTGTGTGTGTGTGTGTGTGTGTGTGTGTGTGTGTGTGTGTGTGTGTGTGTGTGTGTGTGTGTGTAAAAATAAAGTAAAATGAAACTCAAATTCTGCACTTGTTGGTCAGCACAGCTCCCTCAGAGTCAAAAGGTTCTTTGGTTCAAACCTCAGCACAGGCCCCCCTGTGTGAAGTTTGCATGTTATCCCAATGCCTGCTTGGCTTTACGCAAGCATGTTAGGTTCAAAGAATTCAAAACTGTCCAAAGGTGTGAACGCGAGTATGAATGGTTGCTTGTAGAAGGAAGCAAGACCCGGAATCGAACTTTCAAACTGTGATGCAAATGCACTAACCAACCAAGCTGCCCTTGTTGCACATTCAATAATTTTGACTAGATGTACCGCTTGAAGTCTGCTTAGGATCATTTTTCACGTGGAAGTGTGTCTTTGCTTCCAAGCCTTGATACAATAATGCAGAGTGAGAGTGTTCCTTTCTTCACGCTGACACTTAGTTGCTTCCCCATCAGCGGTGGCCGTTAAAGCCACAGGACTGAATTGGAGGACATGAAAACCGTTTAAAGGCTCTGCCACCCTCCGCCGCCTTCTCTAGCGACCTGAGACACTTTAGGCTTTGAAAGGCACTCAGCCTGAAATGCCCGAGGATGCAAAGACAGGCGCGGCCTGTCGTAACCACGGAAATGGCTCACTGCTGGGTTGCTGATACGTCATGGAAAAAAGGTCAGACGTGTAGTCATTCCTCTGAGGGCCTTAATTCCATCAGAAAGCGCTCAGGAGAATCTGCAATTTTTTTCTTCCCACCACCTCCTTCTATTTTATTCTCTGTGAAGCAAAGGCCAGACAATAAACTCTAAAACAGTTAAGATAGAAAACTGCTCTTTTTAGTTTGACTTGGAAGAATCATTTTGCTGTTTAAGAAACCTTAATCACTTCGGTGAACCTTGCATTTCTTTTAATTGGAAAAAAAAGTGAGACATTGCACATCAACATGCACCATCTGGAGCACTTAGGGTGCCAGGTGAAGAAATGAATGGGATTGAATGCTCGCTGTCCTTCATGTGTCTCAGGAGAATAGTCGCTGATCACTAGTCATCACCAGTGCATACTTAATTGCATGAGACTGTCAACGATTTCCTGATACTCGAGTGTGCCCTGATATTTAAGTCACCACCGTACCATGGTTCCTTTTCAGACACATAATTTATATATGTGCTTACTACACTAGAACATACATCTCTGTATCAGGGACATGAGGTACAGTAATACAGTATTTTCATTTCCAAACGTTCCAACCCTCATCTATGGTCACGAGCTATGGGTCGTGACCGAAAGAACGAGATCCCGGATACAAGCGGCCGAAATGAGTTTTCTCCGCAGGGTGTCCGGGCTCTCCCTTAGAGATAAGGTGAGAAGCTCGGTCATCCGGGAGGGGCTCAGAGTAGAGCCGCTTCTCCTCCACATCAAGAGGAGCCAGATGAGGTGGCTCGGGCATCTGATTCGGATGCCTCCTGGACGCCTCCCTGGTGAGGTGTTCCGGGCATGTCCCGCTGGCAGGAGACCCCGGGGACGACCCAGGACACGCTGGAGAGACTATGTCACCCAGCTGGCCTGGGAACGCCTCGGGATCCGCCAGGAAGAGCTTGAAGAAGTGGCTGGGGAGAGGGAAGTCTGGGCTTCCCTCCTGAAGCTGCTGCCCCCGCGACCCGACCCCGGATGAGCGGTGGAAAATGGATGGATGGATGGATGGAATATGGTCCCACATATCAAAGACGATAGCTCTTGTCACTTTTAAGGTACCAAATATTGCAATCATGGTACTAAATAACGCTCCTTTCCTGTTACTGACACTACCAAATGAGTTTCTTTTCCAGATAGTCAATCTACAAAACATAACTGTACAGTAACCCTGTAGCATAAAGTAGCAAATGTGGCTCTTTTCTTGATGCTTAAGGTCCAAAATGTTTTATTATCACAGTACCAAAGGTGATGTCTTTTCCGCCACTTGAGCTCGAAATATGATCACGGGTACTTCAGGTCCCAAATAAGGCTTCTTTCCAAACACTCCAGTTTGCTCCCACGTTCCAAAAACATGCACGGCAGGTTCGTGGAACACTCAAAAATTGTCCCTAGGTGTAAGTTTGAGCGCGGATGGCTGGTCGTCTGTGTGTGCCCTGCGATTGGCTGGCAACCGGTTCAGGGTGTCCCCCGCCTACTGCCCGAAGACGGCTGGGTTAGGCTCCAGTACCCCCCGGCCCTTGATGGAGAATACTACAAATAATAATAATGACTTTTAACATATAAAATATTGATAACAATCAATGTTTTTAATAGCTAAAATTATATATGAAAGAAATTATGAGTTTATATTCCCTATCAGATGATGTCATTAAAACCATCAGATTGTTTTTCTTGCCTGTCTATATATGATGTATGTTTCGCTTTAGAATCTGCTGCTTCGCTGACTTCCACTACTGTACTGCCAATCTCAGTTAAGAAGTGAGAGTTAAGGGAGTGCCAATAGCTGCAGAATTTATGAGTCTTATGGTCAGACTGTCTGGAGATGTGCGAAGCTCAAATGTGTCGCTTGCCTACGCGGTTGTGCGATTGCGACTTCCTGTTTGACGCACGCGTAGACACAAACTCATTCACACAGCAGTGCATTATGCCAGGTTCCTCCACACAGATCGGTTACTTGAACACAAGGAACGCCAACTGTGACCTCGACTTGTTTAACCCTTTCAGGGACAGCGGTTACGACAGTGGACAGGTTATCGTGTTAACAGATTATCATGTTATCAGTTTACAGGGTGCATGAAAGGTGCGTTCAATGCATGTATCAGCCAGCGCATACAGTACGTACTTGAGAGTTTAGTATCTTTACACAGTTTCAAATGAGTTACCACAGTATAAGCCACGAAGCCCATGTGTTTCCTCTTCCTCCTCTACCTACTTGGTAACCATGGCTACCTTAGGTGTTATTTTGTCAACCTATTTTAAGAAAATAAAATCTTGTACAATCCTCATCCACACACATGCACACACACACAGAAATTGTGGGAGGGTGTTGGTCATGCAGACACTTAACACTTGCATAACTTTTAACTCTGACTCACATTTTGAGTTATTTTTGGCCACTCTGATGGTTGAGTGCACACATCCTTATAATATTTAATAATCAAAAGCTCTATGCAGTATATGACCACAAACAATACAATGTGATAAGTTAAAATAATACAGATATGTGAAAATTGTCCAGTATGTGTGTAGGGAATGCTCTTTATGACAAAAAAAAAAGCACAGTGTGAGAAATCTGTTCGATGAATGGGAGGCTGAGTGGGTCTAATTCAATCTACTCATGAATCATCACTCAGCATGATGAGCACTTAATTGTATGCTTGCATATGGCAATAAAGTATGCATACTGCACTGTAATTATCTGTGGAGACCTTTATTTAGATTACTCACCCACAGGTCCATTCGGGTACACTTGCACAATCAAAAGCAATTCAGTACATCATTAGGTTAGTCAGCCAAAGAAAGGTTTTAGGTTTTCTCCATTCCTAATACTTTAATATCTAGCTACATTTTTGTGATGAAAACTACAGTGCACACATAAGGAGGACGAAACAAAAACTAAAGTTATTCTGGGGTTATGGGCTTTCTCTTTTCATCAACCTGATTTTTGGTCCCCTGACATGACCGAGTAAACAGATTTTTGTCCCAGTAAAGTAATGACGACCATGCTGAAGAGACATTTGTGACAAATGGGCCAAGGTTGTAATGGCGTTCCCTATTTTTGGGGACCTGATTTTGGTTGCCTGACATGATGAGATTTTTGGCCCCGTGGTGATGAATACTTCAAAGTAGTGATGAGTACAAACAGTCATTGGTGCTCTCAATATGCTGTCCAGATCAATACACATCCTGTGAAGCAGTCACAAAAAAAACAAAAAAACGATGGTGCAGACATGTAGCGCGCCATAATTATGTCCCACTTGGTTTTTCACTGTGGAAATGAGTGTCACAGTCTCCTCATGGTCCAGTGAGGTTTCTCAAAAAGTGAGGCAGGGTTTGGAGTGAAGCCCTCCCTGACCTCCTTCCCTTTTGAGCCTCTCGACTGAAATTTCAAGGCCTGTGTAAGGTTGTTTTCTGCTCTCAAGTGCACCACAGTGGCCCGTGTACACTGAGAAGGTCTTTTTTAAAATGAGGGGGTGGGCAGCCGGCTGCAAGGGCACGGATAATAAACCCACCTGAAAGCGCACCTCAGTGGGGAGAATTAAAGGGCAACGTAAAGAAAAATATTGACTGAATCCAGACGTGTGTGCAGAGGCACATCACAACACATAAAATAAAAGCCACTTTGAGTCAGGTATGTTGTTTTACACAAGGCAATACGGCTTTACTACGCGGAGGATGGTGTTTTCTAGCTCGTGACAGCGTAATCATGTGTTGCATGCTGATAGCCAATGTCTATTTCCTCGGTGAATACACAGCCATCAATCAAGTGGCTGCGACGCAGCAGAGCCGAAGAGGAAGCAGAAAACAATATCGTCCCGGCGTCTTTGAAGCTCTCCGGGGAACTCTCTTTCATTTTTATGCGCTGTCGGGACTCTGGTCAGGCAGAATGAACTCGATTTTTGGTGGATTTTCTTCTGAATGCCACTACCTGTTGTGTTCACAAACGACACGGTAAAGAGGGGCAAGAGTGAGCCCACGGTGGTTGCAAAGGTGGACCACAGGGGTTATTGAAATGGTGTGATGAGACAAAGTATGATCCCAAAACACTTCAATACAACTTCAGTCTGAACTAAAAAAATAAAGGGCTGAAACAGTATTTTATTTTTTTGATTTCAGAACAAGTAAGCAGTAGGCATGTACATGTACAGGGCCGTGAAAATGTATTTGCCCCCCCCCCTCCTAATTTCAGGTTGTTTTTTTTTGGTGGGGGGGGGTTGCATATGTAACCAACACAAAGGTTTCAAATCAATTTTAATATCACTCAGAGACAACCTAAGGAAATACAAAATGCAGTTTTCAAATGACAATTCAATTTATAAATGAAAAAAAAAAAAAAAAAACATCCAAACCTTTCTGACCCTCCGTTTAAAAAAAAAAAAAAAAAAAAAAAAAAGAAAGAAAAGCAATTACCCCCTGAACCTAATAACGGGTTGTGCTACCCTTGGCAGCGATAACTGAAATCAAGCGTTTGCGATAATTGGTGATGAGTCTTTCACATCGCTCTGGAGGTGAAGAACTCGATAATGTCCCAGGCTCAACAGAGCTCATTCCCAACATATAAATACGTTATTTTCTCAGTCAAAACGGATCACTTTGACTCTTGACTTCAATTACTACTTTCCACTCCAATCACCTCGATTGTTTAGTGTAAGGTGGTAATCTCAGCTGCTTTAGTCTTTTCCTAGTCTTGGCCGTATGACAATGTTTGATATGATCACCACTTCCAGGCTTTACGCTGTCATTGACACAACCACCATAAAAAAACGGAAAGAGGAAACGTAACCAGGAGGGAAAATTGATGGGAACACTTTGCATTGTGGAATGCCTAAAGAATCTAGTTGTAGTCTTATAAATAATAGTGACCATGCAAAATTCACAGTCTTTGCAAAATCTAATATTTTACCAGTAGACTTATGAAAATGTTTTATGATGTTCTTTAGTGCCGCATTCATAGTGTTTCCTCTTGGTGGCTGCACAAATCAAACCACTTTCCTGCACTGAGTCAACCAAGAAACTGACCCAAGAGCATCCGATCTGCTTTTACAAGATTCCTTTCGATCCGTTAAGTGGTGCCGTGTCATTGCGTGTCAAATGGTATTAAACTTGCATCTACAAATCAGCCGTGCACACAATGTAGACGAGCTGTTTCTTTCAGCATGGACTTCTAGCGTAGTGTGTCCACATTAAAGAAAATCTATCATATTAATGATCTTGAGGCTGCTTTTATTATTCATGGTGCAGCAGCGCAGCTGTCCAAATAGATTAGCATTGGCCATCCATTCGGAGGTGTTATCAAAAGTGAACATAGATAATGTCATTTGTCTGCACACTGCATCTCTCTGAAGTTCACTGCTTTCTTTGCTGGCATTCCTGACTTTCCTTGAAACACAGAGAAATTCGACTCGTAATCTCCTCCTGAATTCTGTGATTGTCTGGCAAGCAGCCCAGGGTGTACCATGTGTCTCACCCCAAAAACTGGGATCGGCTCCAGTGTGAAATTAAATCAAGATTAGTCTCTGAGTCTTCTAAATTTTGTAAATTGTGATGTCACAGTTTGGTTCATTTACATCGTATCTCCACCACCACCACGGAGAGCCTCTTTGCCCATGAGAGAGGCTGGCTGTGAAGGTCTGCTATTTTCAAGCACAGTACCACTATCACGTCAAAGGCAAAAGGTAAGCAGAGCTGCAGTTTTGACACAGATTAGCATTAGCTAACAAAGTTGCCAGCATTCGCTTCAAATAACTGTGCCGTTGTAATCGATGTGTCTGCTGCATGCACCACCAGCATAAATGTACAGATCTGATTATGTTGCTTGTCTCTCATAATCTTGAGGTTCATAAATGTACTTGTCGCTCCATCTCCTGCAGATCAATTTCAGTGCTTGGCTACTTTCTGCATCCATCGGATTAGTTTGACTAATTCCCACTTGTGTGGACCTGATTGAAGCTAATGGCTGTTGGGAAGATTTGCAGCCACTCGTGTTCAACAACTAAGCGACACATTCTTCGTAATGTCTACCGGTGAGCTCCTTTTTCTAGTTAGCGCCTAATCAAGAGCAAATTGATTATATTTCAGTGAATGTGGGTGACATGACAATCATGTACAAGTGAAACGTTTGCGCTGTGGTGACATGACAACTAAATATAGAGCGGAAATGGAGCAGAGGAAAAGGGCACAGTGAGGACCATAAATATTCAGAGTCCAGCTACACACAGGAGGTCTCGCATGCTGCTCACTTTTATGTGCGGCTGCACTCGTGACACACTTCAATCGAAACAAAACAAAAAAGGAAAGTTAGAAACATTGCGTCAGTTTCCCGTTCACAATGTCCTCTTGATGCACTTGTGGCATGACTGAATGTGTGCAAAATCCCATCCCGCAGCTGTGTGTGAAAAGAATGAAGAAGCCGAAGTACTTTTGTGGTTGTGGTGCATGTATGGTATGTTGACCTGCTTCTAAGGCTCCTGACTGCACTTGGGACATCATTCCGGATTACCTCACACACACAACTGAAACACTCTCACACTCACGACTGAAAAAATATTTACTCACGATGAACTAATGAAATGCTCTCACATTCGACTGAAACACAATTGTACGACCCTTTTTGACCTCAAAATGAGTTGCTCTCACACATTACTGAAATGCTCTCATACACACAAATGAAAACTTTTGCCCTGAAACACTACCACATGCATTACTGAAATGCTCTCATACAAAATGCTGTAAAAGTATTCACTTCCATACACTACTGAAACACTCACGTCGAGGATGGTAATGCTCTCACTTCCTATTATTCACTCACCCACACTACTGAAGCACTCTCATACACACTACTGAAAATGTATTAACTCACGCCCAATACTGTAGCGCTCTCATATATCCATTATGAAAAGTATTCACTGCACCACTATTGAAACACTCTCATTCACTACAGAAAATGTTTCTCTCACACACTACTAAAATACTCTCACACCCAAACTGAAACGCTCCCACCAACACTGATATGCTTGCATTCACATGACTGAAATGCTCTCACACACCACTGAAATGCTCTCGCTCACACTACTGAAACGTTCTATGCTGGCTACTGAAATTTTTTTCACTTCACACACTACAGAAACACTCTCATACTCGCTATAGAGAAATTATTTACTCACACAGTTAAGTTGACAATGCCTTCCCTGCTGGCCTAAACACTATCAGAAGCATTGACCTACATTTACGATGTAGCTACATTTTGATGACCATTCCCTAACATTTAATTTGATCAAAGAAATAAAACAATGACCTGTCTTTTATCCTGAGAAAAATCTTCTCAGGATGACTATGTATCTACAATATGCCCAGGATTTCCACAAATTGTTGCTGTTGTTGATTATTTCAACGCTGGTGTGGTGTTAAAATTCTTGGGATTCTGCTGTCGAAGGCTGACGAGAAGATAAGAGGAAGAAAAACGAAATAGCTTTGACCCCAAGCTCTCCATCCCCTCCCCTGTCCCCATTTGCAATATCTCCATCCCCCCGAGGGAGCAGTATCCATCATGGAGACGGCAGGGCTGTTATGACACGTTGCGTGGCGCAACACTCGTGTAAAATGCAGCCCCACGTCTCTGCCGCAAAGTGTCCATCAGAACCTTAATGCTGTTCCCAGTGAAAGTGACAGAGCCGTGCCTTGCCACATTATTAACTCCAGACGTTTTTATGAGGCTCTGCAATGCACAAGAGTGCTCTGCATAAGATATGTGTCCACCATGTGGCTGTCGATCATTGGCACCACATCACTCTTGCAGAGTGATGTGGCCCTCTAAATACTATGATTATGTTATAATTATTCACTGAAGGAAGCCAAATACTGTATGGTTGGTTGACAAATTAATCTATTTTGCCACACGTCTCCTTGCGGATGATTCATATGAATGGTATGCCAAGTGTTTATGGTGATAAATGGTGACATGAAACCATACGAAGCTTTGCAGAGGATACTGTAAAGGTACAACCAACTTGACAGGCTCATGACAAATGCGTGGGATTTGTCTTAACTATTCATCAAATACGAATGCAGGAATTCATTTATTAGCCTTTCACTGTGTGTTATATTTACACCCAGATCAGAAGTAATGTAGCTTTTGAACAACGTTAGAACAGAGTGCTAGCTTTTCCTTGCGCACTGAACGGTCACATGCAAGTTTTCTACAAGCAAATGACAGTCTGAAAGATACGTGTGTGTGTGTGTGTGTGTGTGTGTGTGTGTGTGTGTCTATAAATATTTCTAAATATATGGTACATGTTTAAAGATAATTGCTGAAACTATGTACATGTTGTGTTCTGTATTTTGAATCATTTAGGCAAACAAAATATATAGAAACAAAGCATTGTTGGTTTATAACCATAGCAGTAAGTTTGAGCTCATATGTCTGCCTTGCGGAATGAGCCACAGGCTGTAAGTGTCATGGTTTGGCCTGTGTTTTGTTTTTTGGCTTGAGTTCCGGCTGGAGTGGTGGGCGTTCCCTCCAGCAGCGCACCTGTCTCCCGTTAGCATCACTGGAATGTAAAAGCACTCCGATTTCAGCTGTACTCCGTCGGATGATTAACCTTGCTCACTGTTAGGCTTCACGTGTTGTTTTCAAGACCTCTTGTCCATGCTCATAGTTCGCTCTTATCCGTATTGTATTTGTTTCGGAAGTATTCTGCATCGTGTTATTCCCTCTCGGTTTTGTTTTCGCGTGATTGAATTCTTTTGTAAGCGCTTTTTGTTTGTTGACCCCCCCCCCCTCCCAAAAAAAAAATCTGTTAAACTGAAATAAAATATGTTTTTATTGGAATGATACAAATATAACTGAAAATTTGTGATTACATTTTATTTTTCAATCACTCGTTCACAAAGCTATTTTTGAAGGTGGTAAATGAATTTTCTCTTTTGTTTGCTTGTTTGTAAATTACTATTTGGTAATTTTGTTTTGGGCAGTGGCGGGGGTTGGCTTTGTCTTTCCTAACATTTGTAAACGAGTAGCTTGAGCAAGAGAAAAAAACAAAACAAAAATATACGTGGCCTAATTTAACTTTTGTCATTTTGTCACTTATCAGAAGGACTGTTGATTGTCTCGGTGATGACACGACAGGATGATAACAGAATAAGCAAAAAACAAACAAACCAACATAAACATCTACTTTAGTACAGATTGAGAGTAGGCCACTTTTCCACGTCTGGGAGTGTGTGTGTATTGGGGGGGGGGGGCACGTCCTTGACGTCATTATTTGTTACGACTTATTCGAAGGAGCTCATCCACCCCCACCCAACCTGTTCCACTGAGCACAACGCACCGATGCGTAAAACCGCATCCAACCCATGATGCAACGGCAGAGGAGCAACTGCGGCCAAATCCGCGATCATCTCCAGTCGAGAGTTGACATCTTAGCGAGCCAGCAGACTCGGAGAGTCACTTCACCTTAAATAGGTCGCGGTCGGGATCCTTGAGGCTCTCCGGTCTGCGTCTCCGTGCGTAAAATGGAGCTGTGTGTGTGCGCTCCGCAGCGCCACACGGCACACTTCTGTCACACACCGACGGACAAACTTGGTTTTAACGAGTGAAAGCTGCAGCGTGCATGGCGGCTTCCTCCGAAATGGTGATGTGAAGTCACAAGCGGGCGAGTCAGTTGCGCGGAGGAAGGATGCTGAGAGAGGCTGCGGGAGGACATTCAAACCAAGGTGCGAGACTACTACTGTATACAGCATTGTTTCTTTCAGATGTTGACGGCCTCAAGATGCGTTGTTGTTCTTGTCAATGCCGTTTAACAAGTGTGGTGTCATCTTTAGTTACAGTTCCTTTAAAGTGCGCTATCGATGAGATAAAAGAGGAGGTTAAATAAACAAATGAGAAGAGGAGAGAGATGGGCGAGAGAGGCGGCATGTATTATTCATAACTGAGCACACACACTGGCTAAGTGCACATCTTCTGGTGTTTGCTTAATTTTTTGTGCGTATAAGATGGAGGTTTGTGTTCTCTAATGTGGTGTGTAATGGCAGTGTGTGTTATTGTCCAAGATAAGAGAGTTTCTCTGTGTGTGTGTGTGTGTGTGTGTGTGTGTGTGTGTGTGTGTGTGTGTGTGTGTGTGTGTGTGTGTGTGTGTTCACACTCACACAGATCGTTTTCCACATCATTCACGCTTGCCCAGGCGGAACATTTGCGTCTCGTCCTGTTATTATGTTGTGCACTAAAGCCACAAGCTTGGCTGCAAGCATGCCATCACACATGTAAACACACTACAACAGTACAATAGGCACTAACGATATCTGCATCCCACTCCACAGAATGTTGGGACTGCTTTTTCTCCATAAACCAGATTTGTGTTCTAGGCTTTGTTTCCTGTTCTACAAGAAAAAAAAAAGAATCTCTATTCTGTACATTTCCTTGGCTTACACCCACAACAACAATGCAGCCAATTTGCTACTCAAGTCCAAAGTCTGATGCAGCTACTTTAGGGGATTTACATCCTTACTTTACCGTTAGCCATTGTGGAATTCAGGCAAGGGTGCTTGCAGGCACTTCGGAGCCTCAGGCAAGAAGGACCATGTATGGAAGATCCCCCCTCAAAAAAAAATGAGATGGTGAATAAGCAAAGACAACTTTCGTTCAATAGTTACTGTCACTTTTTTTTTTTCATTTTTGTGTGCCCTGATTGATTTGTTTGCTTCATTTTATTTTCCATGTTTCTGACAACATGCTTGTTTATTCGAGAGCTACCCAAATCCCTGCATGTCATAGTCATGTGCACGGTGGTTTCCACTTGTGTTGTTGATTTCGACAAGGGGTGCCCACACTTTTTTAGCATGCGACCTACTTACAAAATGACCAAGCCAAAATGGTCTACCAATTATAAAATTGCAAAACATACATTTATTCATAAATATAAACATATTGAAGAATGCCTCTTTCACTATCTCTCCATCTTGGAATGATTTCTTGTTCTTAACGATGGTCCAGCACCCTCATACATTTTTAATCCCATAAATGTAGTTTCTAAATGAAACGATAACTCACGACCTTGCAAGGAAGGCGCCGTTGGGTGCGCATGTCTGTCTGTGTACGTCAGCGTCACGCGATCTATCCACACTCGCTTTGCGATTGACTGGTAGATCGCAATCGGCGTATTGGGCACCCCTGATATAGCCCAATATCAGTCGTTTCTCAGAGTTTCCCTCAGGTCAGGGCCCAAACCAATCTGGATCGCCTTCCCTTTTTGTGGCGTCTTGGTCAAGGGTGGAGCTATATGGTGCTTAGGGGTGGCCATAGCCCCCCTCACCTTGCTTGTCACTCTTAACAAAAGTAAAAATACCTTTTACCTTTTCACCTTTTCTGGCGTGACCAAAGTGTAGACAGGCCATTGCTGACAGACTTAATGCTTTTTAACATTCTTAACAGTTTATGCAAGTGTTAAAAGAAATAACACTAAACAGTGGGTAAAGCTACGGGTGCTCAATGAGCTGAAGTTTTGTGAGGTTTACTGGCATCTTTTGTGACTTGTTCCAAGGTTCCATTGTATGCTATTATTCCAGCGGGTGGAAATATGGTGTATATTTTATCGCATATTGTACTTCTTCAGCTTTGCTCGTAAAAGTGCCTCAGCGGACAAGGCAGTCCGAATTCAGCGCTTGCATACGATCACTGCTTATCACTGTGGAGTTTGTTTTCCATTACACGTTGATATGAGTGTGCGCGTGCATGCGAGTGTGAGTATGGGTGTGAGAGGGAGTGAGACAAACATTGAGCAGATGGTGATTTCATTGCACAGGATGGCAAAAGTGTACGTGCTGAATGTTGACAAACAAGAAGAACCTTTATTTAGCCAAGCTATGTTCCAATCGAAAAATCTTAGAGTACGCCACCCAATAAAAATGCCACAAAAAGTGTATATGCTAAAATAATGAGGATCTCATTTGAATTTACTTACAAATTGACCTACTCACAATGAAATCTGGGCCTGTTTTGTTCAAATAGTTAACAATTATTCTGCTCTTCTTGATTTGAAGGGCAACAGAAGGATACAAACGTTTATTGGACCTTCCGTCATCGAGTGGAAGAGTATTAATAGTTCTGCTGTCACTACACGTAGGTGGCATAGATAGAAGGTAAATTATGCATTATTGGCAGTAATTAATAACACTGGTCAGCGGCAAATTTTAATTCCAGATGGCTTCCTATGTTCCTAAACATATTTTTGATGTTGATTCAGTTGAAATCAGTTAAGACGACGTGATGGTGCACTCCTATGTGGGTGTGGCTAAGGCAGTAAAAGTATTGTGTAGGGATCGTTTTGGAGAGGATAGAGATTCTTCCGCCATCTGGCAGAAAAAGGCTCCATGGTTGTGTGTCACTCATTCTGGCATCCATTAACTACTAGTTCAATTGCGTTTACACAGTTTTCTGGTAGTTACTGTTAGTGTGGCGAGCATTCAAGATCAAGGGCGAGTGAAAGTTCCTCAGAACTATTCAAATGGTATCTGTCTCTCGGCACCGATTGAAATTCCGTTCCTGATCCCACTGCTACTGTCCATTTAATGTGCATTTTAGTCCCATTTGCATTGGATGACTTAATCTTGTTTACTATTTTCCTATTCCATATTCTTGATCACACAAACTCGAAGTTGCACCCTATTCTATTTTGACATGTCTTCATCAACTTTATCATTAAGCCTTGTCAATGTTTGTCATGTGTATTATTTCAACTTCCAGACCGCCTAACTCCTCTTGGACTGTAACAGTGTGAACAGGATCACCATGGAGAGTCTCAGTGAGCTTCAGAATCCTCTTCTGGACAAAAGCAGCAAACACCTAGTCCAGGGTTACCTAGGCGACTACCCAAGCCAACAGCACCACCAGGACAGCCTCGCGGGCTACCTTGACTGCGGGAGCCATGATGAGCACAAGTCTCAACAGTTCCTGGACGCCACCTCGCTGCATCTGGCGGTGGAGGCCTTCTACAAGCCCGATTTCATTGTGTGCAAGGACGACGTGAGCCTGCACAGCAAAGACTCCAAGAGCGAGACCTTTGAAACCACCTTCACCGAGGATAAGGAAGCGGCGCCGGGTGACGACTGCACAGAGAATCAGCTGGGCAGCACGCAAGGGGAGAAGGACGTGAAGATCCAGACGGTGTCGTATGAGGTGGAGGATGAGCAGGCTCCTGATTATGAGGTCAGTCAGAGAACATCATGTCAAAACAAGAATCTGAAAACCAGTCCGTCTATTTTGTCTCGTGCTTGTCCTCTGTTGCTGTTTCCCAACCTTTATTGAGCCAAGGCACCTGTTTTACAAATCTGCATAGCACACTGCCAAACAAAAATATCAGTATGTACAATTTTTGTATGCTGTAGCTTTCGTATGATTTAGTTTTTAATGACCTTTCCTCAGAATGTTGTTCAGTTGTCCGACATCGACTCAGTTATTGTACCAAAAATACCGTATTTGCCCAAATATAAGACGGCCCTGATTATAAGACGACCCCGTCTTTTTCAAGACTCAAGTTTGAAAAAAGACTTTTTGAACACCAAATTAATTTTTATACAGAAAATAATTACAGTACATCTGAAACAAATGATTCTAACAATATATTTGAGAGAAAAAGCATGTTATTTTGCCTCATTCAAATCTTATTATCTGAACATTTAAATATGTAAACTAAAGTGCTATCACATTTGTAAATGAATGGCT
>CAAKHF010001323.1:67109-80331 GCA_901007745.1 Hippocampus kuda | reverse complement strand
TTCAGTTACACTTTAAATGGAGATGAATGGTGTGTGTGTGTGTGTGTGTGTGTGTGTGCGCTTGTGCTCACATGTCGGCCGCAGGGTGCTTGGTCTTGATTTGTTTTCCTGTCAGCGAAGGGCCCTAAAGATGAAAGTCCACAGGCTAAGGTATCGCCTATCGTCTTGAAGCCACCCAAGACGTTTTCGTCGCTACCGTTGCCTCGTCCCGATCGTGTCCGGACGTTTGCGCACTTGTATAGCGTGTTCACAAAATGTGGAGCGGTGGCATCGAGAGAAAAAGCGGGACGACTTGGGACCCTCTGGAGCCATTTTGGCCTCAAGTTGTCGCACGTCGAGCGCAGCGAAATGCTTTGGAACATTTGTCGTACCCTCGTGTCCGCATCCCGAGGTCGTCGTCGTTTCAAGTTCACTCGTGAAGGGGAAATTGTGTCAGTCCGTTTCAAGACGGCGCGAGGACGTTGTCAAGTGACCGTTGCTCGCTGTCGTTCTTTTGTTTGTTGACGTTTTTTTGCACGTGTGTGTTTTTCAGCGTGTCTGTTGGGACAAGGTCCGGACTGCACTCTGATTCAGTCCAAAGACGACGACTCGGACTGGGAAGCGGGGCCGCCGCCTCCTCGGCACGCTGACGCCTGGATGCCGACAGGTAGCCCGTCTGTGCATCTGCTGTCCCTCAGGGAACCTGCTCGAGCCCTTTCACCTTCTTAAGAAAGCCTTTTGGCTCAAGTCGACAGGAAAAGACATTCAATGTCACTGAATGGAAGGCGGCGCGTCGTTACTGCGGGGCCAATAACGGCCGTGTGCGGGTTCTCTTCAAGCGGCGAGTGAACGCTTTGCCTTGTCTTTTTTTTTTTTTCTTTTGCTTGTTGCACTCGAATGCAGCACCACAGACTATCTGCAGCTTTTCTTATCTCGCAACACTTTCTCCTCTGACTTATGGACGCACACTTCACACTCCGCTACGCACAACACCGTTGCTTGTGTGTGTGTGTGTGTGTGTGCTTGTGTGTGTGCGCGCCCGCATTCTGAGATGCCGTTTGTCACATGCTCTCCGAGGTTACTCTGCTGACGAATGAGAATGTGGCGCTCTTAAATCAGGCAGCCAATCATGTACGAGACAATGTGAGCGAGGACACACAGACTGTCCTACTCGCTCTGATTCACATCCTCCTCGCCTTTCTTCGAGCACGCGTCTATGCGTGCGCACGCGTCTGTGCGTGTTTGTGTGTGTGTGTGGAACTAATTGCAACCAATGGAGGCTATCAGATGACACACAAACATGTACACACACACACACACACACACGGAGCAGCGGGAACAAGTGGAAACTAGTTTTAATGTGTGTGTGTGTGTGTGTGTGTGTGTGTGTGTGTGTGTGTGTGTGTGTGCTGCTCCCACGACGACGCCACCAGCGCCATTTCACTTGCAACTGCAGCAAGTCTGAATTTCAAGTTGCACCTGCAGTGTAGTACCACCTTGCGCCACAACAGGCCAATATGGCAGCACTGACCTCTATCGGATGCAGAGATCCAGTGTAACGAAGAGCAAGAAGATCCCCGACTAAACTCCGGTCACCGCCGTCGTTTCCAAAACGTTGCCACGTGGCAGAGAGGTGAAATGCTCCAGCGCTGAGTCGTGACGGCGCCACTGCTTGTATGCGTCACTGCTCCACGCGTGTCAAACAGGCGCTGCTTGAAGTTTTCCATGAGGCGGAGGGCTCATTTCATCCTTGCTTGTTGCACTCTCTCACTGCGCTTCCTGGAAACAACGCACACACACACACACACACACACACACACGTACACACACCAGAGTGTGCATATGTTGTTCCATTTCTCTCTGTTGAAAAGATGCATTTGTTGGTTGAGGGCGGCACGCTCAAATTGCTCGTTTGTCCACACGCGCCCCCATATGGACTGGTGACCAGTCAGTCCCTCATTTGCACACATGAGCCCCGAAATGAACTTCCGCCAGCTCGGGAATGAGAGCAAGTGCCATACAATGTTTTTGTTTTTTTTCTCATTTCTTCTTATTTCACTTGACCATGTTGACATTTTGAATTACTATGGCAACCACAACATTTCTCAGTCGGTCACACTGCTGCACACACTCATTGATTTATTCCACTGTGTGTGTGTGTGTGTGTGTGTGTGTGTGTGTGTGTGTGTGTCTCTGCAGAGTTCAGGCTATATTAATATTTCTAATAGGACTGTTATCAGCTCACTGCCAGCTGCACACAAAACACACAGACGCGCGTGCGTGCGCTCAAGCTAAGGCTTGAAGGCAAAGCCTGCCATATATACACGCACACACGCACGCGCTCGCTCGCTGTGTGTTGTTTATTTTCCCACAATGTTGGTATGGATCAAAGAGACCTGGAGGTCAAAAATCAAATATTTTTAGTGCGTGCACACACACACACACACACACACACACACACACACACACACACACACACACACACACACACATGAATGCGTAGACGTTAGCAAGGAATTGTGACTGAGGTGGCCTGCAACGAGGCTTATTCTCGGCCGCACGATTGCGATGGTGGCAGTGAATCCTTTTCCACTTTGTGGGTGGAGCCTCCGCTTTCTCGCAGCGCCGCAAGCGCCGCTGACGGCCCTCGTGAGCTTTTGCGATGGTCGGCGTCTCCGCCTTGTTTCGCTGTTGCGCGGTGGCGGCTGCTGCTTGTGCTCATGGCAGCGATGACGAGCTCTTCCATACTTTGCACACGACTTTCAAATCACTCTGCCCATTTTGCACATCCAAGTGGGCTTGTTTGTTTGTTTGTTTGTTTGTTTTTTTGGGCGCCGATATTGTGCCCTTGATCAACGTGTGTCGCCTCAATTCCCACTTGGACTGTAGTCCACGTTTTGAAAACGTCAAGGTTTCAGTGTGTGCTCCAAGTGCTGCTCAGCGGTCATGAGTCTTTCCCGTCGTCAATTTTCTTTTCGGCAACTTGGAAGCGGGACGCGTCCAGCTGCAATATCGTCGGCTGCTTGCAAACAAAACGAGCCGCCTCTTTCAAGAAAGCGAGGGCCTTTTTTTGGTTTTCTTTTGTTCTTTTGCAATCCTTCTGATTGGCTGGCAAGCAAATCAGTACTGCCCGAGGTCGGCTGGGATAGGCTCCACCTTAGTCGCCTCTGTTTTGTTTCGAAACAAACAAAATGCTGTTTTTATCCCCCACCCCCCCAACGTTATCATCCCGTCAGACTCCAATGCGGGCTCATGCCTCGGTTTGGCCGACGGAGGTTCTCCAACAGTGTCGCTCATTGCGTCGCGCTACACGCTAACGTGATGCGCCAGCCGTCAGTCACGCGTGACTTCTTGCGCACAGGCTCCTCCCCCTTCCTGTTTGCGAACACCAGCGGTCGCGGCGCCGGTCAGCGCGCTCGTCTGCTGATGTCGCCGCTCAAAGAGAACGACACGCACTGCATCAGTTTCCTCTTCTATCAGGACGCCACGCTCAACGTCTACGTCAAAGGTACGGCCGTGTTCCGTGTCGCGCGTGCGCCTAGACGCTTGAGCGTGTTCCTGTTTGTTGCAGAGAACAGCGGTCCCCTGGCGCTTCCCGTCTTCAACTCATCGGGTCACGGGCGCCGCACGTGGAACGCCTTGGAACTGGCCGTGTCCACGTTCTGGCCAAACCTCTACCAGGTCACTAAACACGCACTCCAAAGGTCACACGCCCGCGGTTCTCGTGGCTTCTTCGTAGTGAGGCTTAATTGCATTCGGAGGGTTGGGAGGGGGGCAGGAATGGGGGCGCTCCCCCCTGGACGTAACGAGTTAGTGACGCGACGCCAATCGCTTGGCCTGGCTGGGGCGCTTCCGTCCGCGTGGCGGCGTGAAGGACACGCGACGGCTTGTCCGTCCGTCTGGCGACCACTCCGCGGCGCTCCTGCGCCTTTCTCCCAAAGTCATCTGGCGTCGGCGCCAGCTCAACAGCCCACCGGACGAGCGCCACACACGACGCCACAAGGCGCGCGCCAGCGCATGCCCTCTCTGGAGGCCATTCTGCCGCGACTCGGGTGACGGTGTTGACCGCTCGATTGGCAGGTGGTGTTTGAGGCAGTCGGCGCTGGGTACGCCGGGGGTGTGGCCATCAAAGACCTATCACTGCAGGGACACCAGTGCAGTAAGTACACAAGGCTCCGCCTCCTCCCATTGCCTTCATTCGTTGGTCTGAACACTTTTGGCCTTTGCCTTGTTGGAATGAATGTTGCCGTTTGATCTCGAAGCTTGAACACGGCCTAAAAGCTGCTTTGTGTGCCTTTCAAGCCAGCGCACCTCACTTCCTGCACATCAAAGGTGTGGAAGTGAATGCGGGCCAGGCGGCCATCTTTGCATGCACGGTGAGCGGTCGCCCTCGCAACGACGTCCGCCTCCTCCTGCAGGTAGGTCACATGGTGGTGAGGATGATGTGACGAGGATGCTCCTCGTGCTGATCCTCATGCCGCGCATGAGGATGACGACCGCCACAAACATGTCTCGTGCGCCCATCAGGGCGCGAGTGGCCGTCACACCGTTGCCACGGAAACCAAGCCGGTGAACTCACGCCGTTACGTGGCGACCTTTCACGTGGACAACACCACCAAAGAAGACTCCGGCCGCTACCGCTGCATCGGCCAATCGGGGCACGGAGTGGGCGTGTCCTCCTACGCCGACCTCACTGTCAAGCGTAAGAGTTCTCTTTGGGCATGCTTGTATGCGTGCGCGCGTGGGCGTGGCTGTCTCTGAGACAGGTAAGGAAGGGCTCACTGTTGCTCACATGAATGACCCCGCACACGCACACGCACACGCACACGCACACATCCGACAATCCAGAGCTGTTCAAAGCTGATTGAACTGTCACTCAAACACCATCGGACTCACGCACAAGTGTGCGTGTGTGTGTGCGCGCGCGCGCGAGTGCGAGTGAAGTGGGTCAAGAGGAAGTAGAGCAGCACCAGCGGGGATTGTGGGTAATAAATTCCAGGTCTGCCGCATGTTGCCCAAGGTCACAAATATTAATTACGTCTTCAACGTCTTCCTTCCTTTCCCTCGTTACGAGACAGCGAAGCGCATGTGCGCGTGCGACTCACCTGGCTCTCGTGTGTCCCTCAGAGCCCCCCGTGCCCATCGCCCCCCCTCAGCTGACGGCGGTGGGCGCCACCTACCTGTGGATCCAACTCAACGCCAACTCCATCAATGGCGACGGTCCCATCGTGGAGCGCGAGGTGAGCCGCCGGCGCCGCTGGAACTGGGAGTCGCCTTGCACATTTTTGAGGGGTGGGGGGCAAAAAGCAAACCTCGGTTGAGAAAGAAACAATTTCCCACTCCTTGTCGGTCATCTGGGGACTGGCACGATTGCCTTTGATGAGCAACTCGCCCCGACTAATACGGCAGTCGTCTGCCACGTGTGGCGTCTTCCTATGCGCGGCCCGGCGGCGTCCTGACGACACGCGTGCGTGTGTGTGTGCATGCGTGCGTGCGTGCGTTTGGCGCTCAGGTGGAGTACCGCACGGCGACGGGCATGTTGATCGACACGACGCCGGTGGACAAGGCCACCCACAAAATCGGCCACCTGGACCCCGATACCGAGTACCACATCAGTGTGCTGCTCAGCCGGCCCCTGGAGGGCGGCACGGGAAACCCCGGGCCGCCGCTGCGCGCTCGCACCAAATGTGCAGGTGAGAGCCACGCGTTAGCGAGCCGCTGGCCACGTGCTCACTCGGCCGAGGGTGGAATCGTCACCCGTCCGTGTTCGTGGATCGTCTGCCCTGCTCATTTGAAAGAATACAAATTGAAAGAAAAAGCCCATTCCGATGGAATCAACAAATCAACTGATGATTCATTCGTCGCAGCGCAAGACGCACGTACATTTGAATGGATCCATTTTTAGCGAGCCGTAAAATTTACAACCAAAAATATTGCGGCAGCGTTCAAGGGAAGTACGAAGGCCCACATCTGCATTCGCGTCGTCTGCGTCACTTTGCCATTACGGCGTTAGCACGATTAGCGCCAAGCCGCAGTCGTCGCTGATTAGAGGCAAGTGAGCAGAGCTTGTCGGGTGGCTAACGCTCATCTGCCAGATCGTTCGAATCCAGAGCCGCATGAGGCAGTGCTAGCGCTGCGCTCGTTAGCCGCAGTGCACACTTCAGCAAGTGTGCGTGTGCGTGTGTGCAACAAATGAGGCGTTGTACTTGTAGGTCTGGTTGAGGCTATGATTATTGGTGTTGATCTTTTAAAACACCATTCTGTTGTTATTTATTGGCACACACGCATACACAAAGCGCTCTCCATACAAAATGTTGTCAAGCTGTTGCACAAATTTGATGGCTGTTTCCTTGTTAGCCCAACACACACCCACACCATCAACAAATTCATATTTGTGGGTGTGTGTGTGTGATTGACAATTGGGGGCCCTTACACACAAACACACACACACACACACACTCAGCGTGATGATTTACGCTCTGATAACATTCGTCTGTCATCAAGTGACTTTTATTTATTCATATTACTGCACATCAATTATACAATCCGTGTGTGTGTGTGTGTGTGTGTGTGTGTGTGTGTGTGTGTGTGTGTGTGTGTGTGTGTGTGTGTGTCTTAAATAATGAATCAGGGTGTCCATCATACAAGCTTTGTGACTTAGAGCCCAGTGAGGCGACTCAGTGTGACGCCACAGCTCTTGGCTCTTCTCTTTGTGCTTTTTCTTCTGCTTCTGCTTCTTCTTTTTGATTTGCTTGAACATGATCATTATTTGTGGTCTTGCGTGTGTTCCCGTTGAATGCGTGAAACAGAATTGGCTTGGGCCCAGAAACGGCACGACGCCGCGTTCGGGTTGCGCAAGCCCTATCAGAAATCTGTCGAGCCCCCGCTTGAGCCCCTCCAGCATTTTTCTTTTTTTAAATACATTTTGAAGTGATTTTTTTAGACCTGCGCTTTAGCAGGAGAGGGGAAATAAATGCCAGTGGGGGAAGTTGACGAGATCGCATGGACGGAAGAACAGACAAGAAGGCCACTTGAGGAAGGGCTCACAATGACGCCCAAGTTAGCATGCGTCAGTAAACAAGGGCGAAATCATCTGGCGCGCGTGCGTGCACGTTGGTGCGCGTGTGTATAAGTGGAATGCAAATGAGCGGAGAATTGTGTGGGAAGTCAGTGAGTCATTTCAAAGTAAAACAGTTGAAGCCCTTTCAAAAGGGAGCGCGCCTGCGCACGGAGCGGTGCGCGCGCGGGTGTTGACATCCATTAAAGTGTGTATGCTGTTTGTCGAGGCTTTTAGAATATCTCATATCAATATTTCACTGTCATTCTTTTTTTCACGTCACATTTTTACGCTCAACTCGGCCAGCAAACATTTGAAAGCTTTTTCGACCTTTTTTCTGACTCACTTATATTTCTTCTTCTGCTTCTCGACTTTTATTACTTGGATTTGCAACCTTTTACGCATCGCTTCTCATCACACTTTATTTTATTTACATTCACATCACTCACTCTAGCTCGGGCTCATCTCGCCATGTCTGTTTGGGAGTGTATGCTGTTGTGCCTATGTATGTATATACAGTATCTATCAATCTATCTATCTATATATATCTCCATTTTATGCTTTTATTCTCACGAGGGTCGCGGGCATGCTGGGGACACCGTGAACCGGTTGCCAGCCAATTGCAGGACACACACAGACCGACAACCATCCGTGCTCACACTCACACTGAGGGAGAATTTGGAGTGTTCAATCAGTGCCATGCAATGCATGCCTTGCATGTTTTTGGAATGTGAGAGGAAACCAAAGTACCCAGAGAAAAGCCACGCAGGCCCGGGGAGAACATGCAAACTCCACACAGGGAGGCCAGAGCCGGGTTCGAACCCGGTACCTCCGCACTGTGAGGTCGATGTGCTAACCACTGGACCTCCGGGCCGCTGTGTGTGTGTGTGTGTGTGTGTGTGTGTGTGTGTGTGTGTGTGTGTGTGTGTGTGTGTGCGCACGCGCGCGCGCTTAGCCGAGCTCGTTAGTGAGTGCAAACAAGACGGATGCTCTCCCATGGCATCAGCAACAAGTGTTGAAGCCGATGAAGATGAGGCTGAGGCTGTTGATGAGCAGGAGGGGGATCATGATGAAGGTAATGAAGGTGACGCGCTAGCAGCTGCACCGGCGAGTGAATAGCACGCTAATTAGCTTGGTGACAGGAAGCCACGTGCTCAACGCGCACAAAAGACACACAGCTGTCTTACACGCACACACACACACACACACACAACCCCTCAGCTTCTGTGTGTGTGTGTGCGCGCGCATGTATGAGGACAACAGGAAGTGGTCTGAAAATGAAGGGCTTGATTGACTTTTCACTTGAAAAAAAAAACGATGACAGGAGCAGCCATCTCTTTCTCATCATTTGATTTAAATGTCAAACTCAAATTGTGGAGTGACGCGCGCACACACACACACACACACACACACACACACACACGTATGAGGGAAATAGTCCAAATGTATGAGATTGTGTTCAGGGTTTATGAGTCACATGATCCTTGGTAATCCCTCCTTGAGTCCTTTATTTCCATCTTGTGCGTGTGCTTTTGTGTGTGTGTGTGTGTGCGTGCGTGCCTGTGTGTGCAGGCGCGCGGGTGCTTGCGGGCCTGCTTGCAAGTGTGCACAATACATGCGCATGCCCAAAGCAGCGCACTGGCATGTAAGAAGAAACAAAAGCAGCCCTAAATATAAACATAAAGGCGCACATTTGCATGTTTGTCGGAGAATCTCGAAGACGACGATTCCATTGTTTCTTTAAATGCCAAAGTTGAAACACGCCACACAGTTGAAATCCAGCAAGCAGTCCAATGGAGCAAGCAAGATTGTGTCGAAGGCAGCCGCTCTGTGTCAAGAGCAACTTGTGACGGGGTCCTCGAACAGAGGACGGCAAACAAATAACTTTGAGCGGACCGTTCTGGGAAATGGCCGGAAAAAGTCTCGAGTGCTTTGGAGACGGTGCTCGCAAGTTGGACTTGTTAGTCAGTCCAAATGAAAAGTAGGCTTATTCAGTGTAGTATTCAGTGAAAACAAGCAAACAACTTCATTTTTTTTCCCATGAAAGTGCAAATACAAAAATATGAAATGGATATTGCCCAACAAAATCACTTTGTGTGTTTGTGTGTGTGTGTGTGTGTGTGTGTGTGTGTGTGTGTGTGTGTGTGCGTGTGTGTGTGTGTGTGTGTGTGTGTGCACATCAGAGCCACTGCACGGTCCACGCGGCCTGCAGGTGGCGTCGGTGCGCTCCAAAGAAGTGACGCTACGTTGGGACTCTTTGGGCTACAGCGTGACACGCTGTCACCGCTACAATTTGACGCTGCAGTACCGCCTCCGCCCCGCGGGGGCGGCCTCGGCCGAGGAGCGGCAAGAAGCGGCGTACGAGGCGCGGGGCGCGGCGCCGCAGCACGTCCTGCGCGACCTCACGCCCTTCACCAACGTTAGCATCAAGCTTATCCTCAGCAACCCCGAAGGACGCAAGGAGAGCGAGGAGCTGCTGGTGCTGACGGACGAGGACGGTACGACATGATTTGACGGGCTAACCGGCCAACCTGCTTCACAGCTAATAGGCTAACCGGCTCAAGAGCTTTGCTCCGCGCCCCCGGACGTGAACTCCTCACGCTAACGCTAACGCTAACGCGAATGCCTCGGCAGTTCCCGGAGCAGTTCCGCTGGCGTCCATCGGGGGCAGTAGCTACGAGCAGCACATCCGGCTCAGCTGGGCGCCGCCGCTGCAAACGTACGGACGGATCCGCCACTACGAGGTCGGTCGGCGGCGGGCGCTTTGGGAAAGACCTCCAACGGGAAGTGACGCCTGCGCTTGCTCCCGTCAGGTCTCCTTCAAAGCCCTCAGCTCGTTCGACTCGGACGTGGACCTGAGCAATCAGAGCGGGAAGGTCCTGAAGGCGGCCAATGAGACGGCTCACATGTTCAACGGCCTCTTCCCGGGCTCCACCTACTCCTTCACAATAAGAGCGGCCACCGCCAAAGGCTTCGGACCGCCTGCCGTCACGCAGTTCACCACCAAGATCTCAGGTGGGGGCGGCGGCTCTTCGGAGCCCAATCCCGCACGCTGGCCGGCGATCTCACCTCCTCGCACTCGCAGCTCCCGTCATGCCGACGTACGAGCGACAGCCGCCGATCAACCAGAGCGACGCCACCGTCAGCGTCCTGCTCCGGCCGGCGCGCGGCCGCGGCGCCCCAGTCAGGTGAAACGCACACAAACGGGCATTCCTCGTGCCTTTGTGGTCGTGATCCCGTTCCCGCCTTTCGTCAGCGCGCAATCGCGTGCGGTGCCCGATGGCAACGAGCAGCCGTGTCGCGACAAACAAAAGCAACGGCAACCGCAAACACGCGCGCGCGCACACACGGCGCGGCTTGAAAGAAGCGCTTTGGCCTGCCGCTTGCCGAATGACAATTTGCGCCCGATCAAAAGACCAAAGTGAAACGTTCCACGGCGGCGGTCCCGAAAAGCTTTCAAGGCCAGGACGCGCAGGATCCGCGCTCGCGACGGGAACGAGCGCCGCGCTACGGGCGCCACACCGGCCCGCTGGTAAAGCGCTTCTGTCGGCTCGCTGCTGCGGTCAAACGTGTTGCGGAGTCGCTCCCGAGTCGGGTGGCCTCGGGCATGCGGCCAATAAGCGACAATTCGGACGCGTCTCGTTCTCACCAAGGGATGATGGAGAGAATACGGAGAAGCCTCGCCAACTGCCAAGCTAACCGTCGCGCGACATGTCGTCGTCGTACATTGGAATGAAGCTCTTCTGGAGAGGGAGGAGACAGAACGGTGCTCAAGAGGAGAGGATCCAGTTCGAAACGGCAAATAGCGAGCCGATTGTCTGGAGGGCAAGTTAGACGCGACGCTAAACTGCACCGAAATCCGGGAGGGTGGAACAAAATGGAAAGAAATGACGGCGGGGCTTACAAGATATTCATGGAGTGTCTTGAACACGTGCGATATCACTCACATTATTTCTTTGCTTTCACCCTTTTCACGACAGAGCGCTTAGTTGGACTTTTGAGAATTCTTCATCTTCTTGATGGATTTTAGTTTTTTATTGATTATTATTCATTTAGCGTCGCTAAAGGAGCATGCGACCCATCTCGAAATACTTTGACATGACCTGACTGGAAAGAAAATACAGTTTGCTGCGATTCGCAATGTGAGTTGAAGGAGTCAAAACGGTTGATTTGATCAAAAAGGAAGCTGACCGTTTTTGTCTCGATTGTCCCTGGGGTCGGCCTACAAACGCTTGCTTTCGAAAGTTGCTCCTCAAATGGAGTGGCCGATGAGCAAACTGGCTCCGAAAAAGCTCAAAAGTACTTTTCAAGCCTCGCGTGTGCGCGCGCGTGAGCATTTCTGTCATTTTTCATCGTGTGTGTGCGCGCAGATGTACGCGTGCAGAGCGATCTCATTGTCAAATAATTCAAATGACACTTTGATCTTGTCAACATGTCCTTTCAATCTTTCATGCTTTTCTCATGAAAACTTAATAAAGTGGAAGATTGATGCTGTTCAATATTTCAGCACGCGCTCGTGCGATTTAAGTGCAAAACTCCACTCCAAAGTTTTTCCGTCACACAAACAAGTTGTTTTTCAAGAGGTGCATTCTAAAAACACGCATGCCTGCTTCATGGAAGACTTGAAGTTGTCCCGAGCGGGGCCACTGCTGCAGTTTAATTGTGGACTGCGATGGGCTGGCGACCACTTCCGGGTGTACCTTGTCTCGACACAGGCTGGAGCATGCCCGTGACCCGAATGATGATGTCATCCTAAAAAAAAAATCAAAAAGGGACTTTTTTTTGTGTTTGTGAACAGAGAGCAAATGAGCACAGCACTGAACCGCCTGTTAGCTAACTAGCTGACCGCTAAAGCTAATATATGTGTGTGTGTGTGTGTGTGTGTGTGTGTGTGTGTGTGTGTGTGTGTGTGTGTGTGTGTGTGCATGCGCACAGCAAGTACCAGGTGGTGGTGGAGGAGGAGCGCCCCCGCAGGCAGACGAGGGGCACTGCTGAAATCTTGCGCTGCTATCCCGTCCCCGTCCACTTCCTGAACGCCACGCAGCTCAACTCGCACTACTACTTTAGCGCCGAGCTAGCTGTTAGCCACATCAACAAGCCCACGCCATTTTGCGTCGGTGAGGACCACGGCAACACTTCAATGAGCGGAGCGATGGCGGGGATGTTGAGGAGGACGATGATGTGATGGTGACGGTGATGAAGACGATGATGATGTTGGATTTGAGGATGAGGATGATGGCGGTTGGAATCGAGACAACGATAAAGATGCTATCGTGTGTTGCTGCCTAGGTGATAACAACACATATGGAGGATTCTGGAATGTTCCTCTACTGCCTCACAAGAGTTACGCCATCTACTACCAGGCAGTCAGCAGTGCTAACGGGGTATGCACGCACGCACTCACTCATGTCAGCCCTTAACTTCGACTCCATCTGGTCCCCATAAAGGCATAAACCTCGAAAAACACACACACTTGGATAGGGCAGCAGCTCCTGCTAGTTTGTGTGTGTGTGTGTGTGTGTGAGAAAGAGATAATTGTTTACTACACACATACACACACAAGATGTTATTGTGTTATGTGTGTGTTAATTATTGACGCTTGGAGGTTTAATTGGGGTGTGTATGTGTGTGTGTGTTGAATAATGCAGCGACAGGAGAGCTTTTCACTGTCACCACACTGCACACACACACACACACACACACACACACACACACACACACACACACACATTGCCGTAGCGAATGTGCGTGTGGGCATGAATATGCATGAGCTCTACTGGTTAATTTGTCATCTGTTTGTTAAAACCAGAAAGACACAAGATGTTCCATCTCACTTTGCACCCGGTCACAGAGTCAGTGCGTTTGTTTGTTTGTGTGTGTGTGTGTGTGTGTGTGTGTGTGTGTGTGTGTGTGTGTGTGTGTGTTGGCTGTTAAATGCCACAGGCTGAGCCACAGCCATTTTCCTTCTGTCCATTCTGTTTACAACCAGTGTGTGTGTGTGTGTGTGTGTGTGTTCTCTCACAGGAGACAAAGATTGACTGCGTCCGTGTGGCCACTAAAGGTAATGCAATCTTGACTTTTATTTTGGTAGGTTCCAAATATGTTTGTGGATTGAAAGCAAAAGTTTCAAAGCAGGCTTCATGGCGGGGGGGGGGGGGGGGAAAAAAAAAAAAAAAAAATTTTGCC
>CAAKHF010001323.1:46124-67089 GCA_901007745.1 Hippocampus kuda | reverse complement strand
AAGTGGGGTTTCTGGGGGGGGGGGGGGGGGTGAACAAAGACAAACACTAATGTTGCCCTTCATGTATCCTCAGTCACACACACATGCAAGCGCCTCCATGGATGCTGTGCGAACACGATGCTAATGACCGGCACTCTATGAATGCCGAGGGAGGCATTTGGCTGAGCAGATAAACACGCTAAAAAGTCTGATTTCCCTGATGATGGACAGACACACACACACACACACACGGCACTTGACTATTGTACCTTTAATCAGTTTTTATTGGTGCACAGTTGTGGCGTTTAATGACACTGGAAGCTGATTGGGTGAAGCTCCCCTGGCAGCTGTCAGTCACACTGCAGCAGCCAACCAGCCGAGCATGTCAATTTGCTTGGACTGTGGGGGACTTGGCATGTATTGTGCAATCACCAGGCAGTACACACACGCACACACACATCTCGAGGATTTTTTTCCCCTGTTATCTTTGTAGCTCACCACGCTAACAGAGGTGTGCGCCCAACGTCCCTTGCTTTGCTTTCTTGGGTCTGGTTTCAATACTAACAATTTTTTTGGGCTCTGGTTTTGATCGGTCGGCTCCAAATAGCGCCGGCGTCAAGCGCGTGCCCGCGTTGGCAATCGCTGCCTTGTGGCAACGCCTTAAGCCCCCGCGCTCGACTGGACCATTGCCAGCAAGTTGCCCCCGAGATCCACCACAGAGTTGCGTTTTTCAGCCAATGACAGCCGCCAGATTCCAAATGTTGCCAGAGGTCTGTGAAGGCAGAGCCAAATCTTGGGAGCCATTGCCAACGCGGGCTCAGCGTTCCCGCGGCGGACGGGCAAGGGAGGGAGCGCCCGTTGTCGCGACGGCGATGGTGGCGCCACCGTCAGGACGTTTTGTGCATGTCTTAACCCTTTGCGCCGCCTTTCCGCATGCTCTTTCCTTCTTTCCTTCTTTCCTTCCTTCCTTCCTCGTTTCCTCGCAGCCGCTATCATCAGCACTCAGCTCAGCACGCCGCACGCCGCCCTGGGCTTCGGGCCCCGAGGCCCCGGCGCCGCCGGCGACAAGCGATTAGCAGGTCAGACGTTGCCCGCTCAAGGCACGCGCACGCACGCCGGAGACCCTTGTTGCCGCCGCCAGTTGTGGCGCTCGTAAGACTTTGTGCTTTGAGCGCTCACCAGCGTGCGCGTGTGCTTTCAGGCGCGGCCACCAGAAAGCCCGAACCGGATCACGAGAAACAATCGGACCACACGGTGAAGATCGCCGGCGCCGTGGCCGGCGTCTTGCTCTTCATCATCATCTTCCTCGGGCTCGTCCTCCTCATGAAAAAACGGTAAGCGGCACGACCGAACGGGGGCGCGGGCCTCGCCACGGCGGGCGCCCGTGTGCGAGACCGAGTTCGGGATGACGCGCGGCATGGCAGTCCCCGCGAAAGGCCCCGCTGGCTCGAGATGCCGCCTTTCCTCCCTCTCTCGTGGCTTCAGCTCGCGGCCGTCTGCGCCCGCGTATTCCCGTCGACTGGACTTTCCCATCCACAGGGAAATGGAAAGCTTGAATCCCGAGGGGATTTTCAGCGGGACGGACTCTCTCCCCTTTGGCCGATCCGAGCGAGCGCCGGGCCGTTCCATGGGAAGAGCCAAATTGCGTCGGGTCTGCGCGCGCGCGCCGCCTCCACGTCGATGCGTCGTGACGTCGCCGTCTCCGCGGCGTCTCTGCTTCCGGAGCTGGTCCGGGAGTGCTCCCAACTGGTTTTCACCGAGACCTCGCTTTGATCGCAGTGTTCAAATGTTCACGCCGACTGTGCTCAAAAGACGAAACATGGCGCCGCGTTCGCACGGATCTCCGCTTGTCGCGCCAGCGCAGTCTGGAAACGGCGCATCGGAAAAGATCTCCTCACGGGAATCTTCATTCGGAAACATTTCATTCAGATCGAGTAAAAATGCCAAAGAACGTGCGTGCGTGCGTGTGGGTGAGATCTGAGGAAGGCGTGGGCGCTCGTTGATGTTGCCACGGGTGTTTGCGAGCGCACGTCGCTGTCGGTCAAGGAAAACTCGCCACGAGCTGCTGATTTTCGGTTTCCTTTTTCGTTTTCTTTTGTTGTTGTCATTTTGTCTCCCATCAAGGTGACTTTTTTTGTTTGTCAGGTCCTTCTTAAACTGGAGTAAATGAGCACAATTCCTCTTTCGCTTCATTTGTCGGAGCACATTTGCGAGCATGTCACGTTTGAGCGAGCGCTTGGATGTTTGTTGTCAAAGAAAGAGGGAAATGTTGGTTTTGATTTAAAAAAAAAAAGGAAAACATTTTTATGGGCGATTGAAAGCGCACAAGACATGAGGGGGCGGGGTCAGCCGCTCGCCTCGGGGAGGCCACCGACACGTGCGCGCAGGTCTTTTCATTTCAAAAGCTGCTTTTCATGCACGTGCACACGCATCCACATATCGATAGGGAGAGACGGATGTGACTGTGACCTTTTCCATCTACAGGTCAGAGCCACAGTGTGTGTGCGTTCTCAAAGTGAATCGGACAAATGGATGTTTTTATTTGCACACTCGGAATAGAAAGAGAAAAAAATACATGAAGCTTTTCAAGTCGACTTGAAGGTCGCTTTTTTTGTATATCCAGCACACACACACACACAGAAATCAAGAGGAGTTGCTTTGAGTGGATGAATCGATGTGGATCGTGTCCGCGTGTGTGTTTTGAACTGTGGCGTTTCTTTGGGATGCCAACAGGAAGTTGGCGAAGAAGAGGAAGGAAACGCTCAGCTCCAGACAGGAAATGACTCTCATGGTCAACAATTCCCAGCACACAACAATGGTGGAAGCGCACGCGCAAACTCTCAATGGACACAGTGAGTCTCTCACACTCACACACACACACACACGGTCACAGACAGTGTCAGCCTGATGATGATGATGATGATGATGTGCGTGTGTGTGTGTGTGTGTGTGTGTGTGTGTGTGTGTGTGTGTGTGTGTGCGCGCGCAGCAGTGTCATCTGCGTCGTCCTTCACCATGAAGACCAACAGCAGCACAATTCCAAAGTCGTACTACGCAGGTAACACTTGGACTCTTCAACCAAGCGAGACGTTGCCCCGCCCACACTTTGTCTCCTCCACACTTGTTGACATTCAGTATCCAATGATCTTTCCGTACTTGTGACTGCAATTAACCACGACTTCTACTTGTGTGCGTGCGCGCGCGCTTCCGGCAGACGCGTCGGTGCCGACTGCCATTTTAGGTGAGCCGTCTTTTTTTCTTTCCTCTCTTTTTTTTCTATCCTGTAAGACGGGAAGTAGACAAGTGAGACAGGAAACGGCCAAAGAGACGGCCTTGCTTGCCTCCCTCCCTCCCTCGCTCCCTCCCTGCTTGCTGCTCTTGGCTTCTTTGTGGAAAACGATGGGTCCGTCATTTCTTTCCCTCATGAGTTGCTTTGATTTCAAGTCCGTTTGGCCGTTTCATGGGGAAACGCCGAGAGTGTGGCCGTTGCTCCGTCAGCTTCCGTTCGTCACTCCATCCCGCATCCACTCCGTGCCTGTGACCTCCGACCTGTGCGTGGACACACACTCACGTGCCCCCGCCCCTCCCCCCCCCAAAAAAAACCCCAAAAACCTCGCAGTGCCAATTAGGACCTGCACGATCCGTCTCCGCCTTGCGTCCGACGGGAACCTTTCCGTCCGTCATCACTTGGATGCGTGGGCAATTTTGTTAGCTAGCGCCGTCGCTACTTGCCGCTGGCGATGCAACGACGGCAAATACTGTGATGTCGTACTTGTGCGTCATTGTCCAGGCATGACTGGTCAAGCCACGCTTAGTCACCACCTCTTTGTGTTCTTTTGTATATTTGGCCATGACATTTTTTTTTTCTTTGCATGTAAAATGTGTGTTTATTTCATTTCATTTGTGTGTGTGTGTGTTTGTGTGTCTATATGTATCTATCTCTATAGATGTAGATGTAAAGACAAGCTATTTGGCGAGCTAACATTTTGTCCATCTGACACGACGCGAGTCAAAATCAACTTTGATCCAGTGGAAGAGCAAAGCCGCTCAATGCCGCTCAACAGTGCTTGTGATGCTCACTGTCGGTGGCCAGTAGCGCACTTGGTTAGCTTCAGAGGGCAAGGGCCATGTAGTCCACTGTGGAAAAATGTGCGACTAGTGGGCAAGGATTCATGATTTGGAAGGCAGTGGCCGCTTATCCCGGTTCACCACCAAGGTGCTTTTAGTGAAGGCGCGCTCTGGCTGCAGCTGAAGGAAACGGCAATCAAAGTCGTACCGTCGTCGTTGCTCTTTTTGCGCGGAGCCAAGCGGGAGCCTTCATCGCGCGTTGTGTTTTTCAGTTAGTTTGCTGAGATGAGTTGGATGAACTCAGCTTGTCAAGGTCGCCGCATGGGCGAGGCTCGTCGAGGAAGCCCGCTGCCCTCAGAGCGAGCGGGCCGGCGGAAAGATAGCTAGCTTCTGCGTCGGCGCTCGCCTCGGCCGAGGCCGAAGCTCAAGTTGTTGCTTAAACCTTGTCTCCTCTCTCTCTTCTTCTTGACATCTTCGATGTGTCAAAGTTCCCATTCATGGTAAGTTGACGCAGCATTTGGAGCGAGGGGTGGGCGGGATTTCACCTGCTGAGCGCATGGCACCACGCCCGCCACCCTCTGTGATGTCACCGAGCTCGTTCGCCGTCGTCGCCGTCGTTGTCGTGCGTTGACGCATTATCACGCGCCGTCGCCTCATTCATCTCATCGCCTTTCCCCGCCCCTTTGTCGTGATTGGTCGGGTCGGAAGCCGTGTAGCCAATGAGAGCAGAGAGCTTAGTGACTCGCGCATGACCTCGGGTCTGTCCGCCCAAAGCAAATCGGCGCAACTCTTTTCACGTGCAAGCCGAAGCCCGAAATCTGGTCGGGGCGACTTCCGGAGCCCGCCTTTTCCCGCATCGTCTGCTCTTCTCCATTTTGACCACGACTTGGTCTGCGGCCGGACTGAATCCGGACCGGTTTGTGGATCTGAACCGAGGGTGGGTTTGGCTCGCTTCCGGATCAGAACCTGTACTGGATCCGGACGTTTCATTGGCGTGATTCGGTACTGGACCCGGACCGCTCTTTTGTTCCGGACCATTAACTGGATCCGACCCGGAAAAAGGATCTGAAATACGGGAAAATCTGCTTCGCTCAGTCAAATGAAAACGAGTGCGGCGTGAAAAGAGTTGATGGATATCTGCGTTGATGTGAGCCCAAGGGGCGAGTTTGCAGTTTTTGGCCTCCTTTCACCCGTCAGCCCGCCGCCGAGTCTCTGATCAAAGTCTTCTCAAATGCCAGCACTCTTATGGACGTTCAAGTCCGTCGTCGTCAACAACTGCCTTAGGACTGCTAAGCTAGCATTAGCACCGCGAACTAGCCGGTGGTAGCCTAGCTGCTTTGTTACTAGCCTTACGAGCGGGACTCCCACGCTAAATATTTGCATCGTGGAGGAGACTGCCCGGCGGATCTGTCCCGAATTCCGCATGGCTTCTGAGCGCCCTTTGCGCCGCTTCCGGTGGCTCGTCTTAGTCAGGGTGCTTTGCAAAGGCGGGATGACCATTTTTTTTTTTGTATTTGTAGTCCACACGAGTTTCAGCAGAGCTCCCGGAGCCCAAACTCACAGGTCAGCGCGACGGTGAGCAAGAGTACAAATGACTGACGCTCGATCGCACCGTCTGTCTCCGATGGCTCGATCGGACTCTGGCGCAGTGGTTCCATTCATAAAAACTGCTAACTCCTCCATTGATGTGACGTGTGTGCGTGTCGTCATCGTCGTCGTCGTCGTCGTTGTTGTGAGGACCAGGAAAAGGCATTGTGCGGCACATGTGATCCAGGTCTCGCCTGTTGACAAGGTTTGTGGCTTTTGTGTGGGTCTTTTTGCGCGGCAGATGAGCTGAGCAGCGAGACCAGCAGCCTGGTCCAGAACCACCTGAAGCAACGCGAAGCGGAGCGCGAGCCGCCCCCTTACCACCCCGACCCGGCCCAGATGCACCCTGCCATCCGCGTGGCCGACCTGCTGCAGCACATCACGCAGATGAAGTGCGCCGAGGGCTACGGCTTCAAGGAGGAGTACGAGGTGGGCCCGTGTGTCGGCCGACGCGTCTTCACGCCCACCACTTGCATGTACAAGTTGATGGGTGCTTATCCTGATGATGATGATGATGATGATTCTTCTCATGGGTGTAAAATGACCGTAATGATCAGCATGGAGTGTTTCTCCTATTTGCAAGTGTTAGCGAGGAGAAGACTAGTCCTGGTGACAATAACAATAATAATCCCCAACCCCCTTGCTTCTCCTCTCTTCATTCTTCCGATGGGACAGCTGAACGAGGTAAGACGGGTCACGTCCCGCCTTCTCGTCCACGACACGCAGCCGTCCGTAGCGTCCTTCATCCGCTCATCCGATCCTTTGCCCGTGTGTCCGTTCACGTCCCAGTCGTCCGCTCGCTCGTCGATTCGCGGCCGCTCAAATTCAGGCGCGCATGTTTGCTTGCTCCGTTGAAGCACGTCTCGCGGGAAGTCCCCCCGTCAGGCCGCTTGGCTCGGCCGGTGGAGGCCCACCTGCATGCCGGGGGCTCGGCGACGTTGCGGAGGCAGCCCGATCGGCGCAACAGCGCCCCCCTGCGGTCTGAGCCACCAAACGCGACGGGACGCCCGGCGTTGGCCTGAGCTCACTTTGTGACGCGCACGCACAGATGGCCGCTGACGGACGTGGGGAACAAAGGGAGGAAAGAGAAAAGAATGCGAGGAGAGACGCTTTTGGGATCATTTCAGCATCTCTCTCGCGCACTTTCTCATCTGCCATCACGACAGTGCAGTGTCGATGAGCCTTTCTTCAGCGACTTGTTGGAATTGACGGCTGGCTGGCTGACTTTGTATTTGTTGCTCATTCGTTGCGTTTGTGTGCTCAGAGTTTTTTGGAGGGTCAGTCGGCACCTTGGGACTCGGCCAAGAAGGACGAAAACCGGATGAAAAATCGCTACGGAAACATCATCGCCTGTACGTACGCAAACGCGCCCGCTCATCTGTTCTCCCCCAACCACGCCCCCTCCTTCCAAAATAAAACTAAAACATTGTCATTTGTTTTTCAATCGAGAAAGTGGCACTCTGTAATGTTGTGCTTTTACAACAACAGCCACGCCAAAATTCTCGAATAAACGAGAAACACGATGCGCGATGAGTTCATGCTTCAATTTGTTTGGGGTGTCCAAACTCGCTCCTCAAGGGCCACTGTCCACCACCATGCTGATTGCGAGAATCAGCATGGTTCTGCTGCGGCTTTCGTTTGAATCGGGTGCGTTGCGGCTGGGAGAGGACAGGCAGGACAGCGGCCCTCCAGGACCGCAGATGGACACGCCTGCTCTCGCGTGTCGTCCCCCCCCCCCCATTGCCACCAAAATTGTCTGAATGACGCTTCATATTTGGGAACTCGGAGCCTCGTACCGCGCTAACCTGCCTGCCTGCGCGCGCGCGCGCGCGTCTGTGTGTTGTAGACGACCATTCTCGTGTGCGTCTGCAGCCTCAAGATGGAGACAAGGGGTCAGACTACATCAATGCCAGCTATGTCGACGTGAGTAACACACACACGCACACACACACGCACACGCAGAGACACAATAAATAGTCGGTTGCCTTTAAAGGTCAGTGCAAAAGATGGCGGGCCTCTCTGTTTCCATGGCAACGGCGGTCATCCTGGATGCGAGTGGTGTTGACTGAGTAAACAAACACAAAAGTCAGCGTGTGCGTGCGCTGGAGTTTGTTTTGCCACAGCGACATGGCAACTCATGCCAAGTGGAAAGCAAAGGCCGGCCGCCTCCGAGCCAAGTCCAGCGAGTGAAAAAGTTGCGTGCTTGTTTCTTTGCCTCCTGTGCAGGGTTACCACCGGCCCAACCGCTACATCGCCACGCAAGGTCCGCGGCGCCGCCGGCGACGTCTTCACGTGTCCTCGCAACAGCACGCGCCTCGCCTTACATTTGCGTGTGCCGGCGCCTTGCAGGTCCCATGCAGGAGACCGTGTACGACTTTTGGCGAATGGTGTGGCAGGAGAACACGGCCGCCATCGTCATGGTAACCAACCTGGTGGAGGTGGGGCGGGTAGGCAACGCACACACGCACACACACGCACCAGACTCCTTTTCCCAGAATGCATCTGCCAGGACAACAGTGCCCCCTGTTGTTACAGCAGCACAAACCTCCGTCCTGACTTGAACTTCAAGTGACAACTCCAAGTGGAAAGTAGTAGCCACCCCCCAAGCCCCCACATAAACACACACATCCTGGGTTGCCAGGGCAATCGGTGTTGAGCTTGAATATTTCGAGTGAGTTGATGTGTTGTCACGGGAGGTTTTGGGACGTGTGGATTTGGCTTGGGGGTTCTGGGGGTTCACGTCAGCTATTTTAAAGCAAAGGTTGATGCTGCGGTGGTGTCGGTGCATGGCTATCGTTGCAAAAACGAGCTTTGCGCAACATCGTGTTGATGATATGTTGCACAAGTGTGATCAAAATCAGACGTTTCTGGGTTGGGAGACTTGCGACGTGTTTTTTTTAAAGTCCAAAGTACAATCGGGAACGCATTCAACGAACATCAATCGCGGATTTGGGCTCGGAGTCCAGACGGACTGGCGGTGGTTGCCGCAAGCTCTCAAATAAGTCTCAAGTTGGCGATGGCCGTGCGCCTCGGTGTCAAAATCTGAACGTGGCCCAGCCTAAGTGGGAATGCATTCAAGGAGTTGCGTGCACCGCAAAACGCGACGGCGGCAGTGAGAAATGCAGCGCAGAGGTCCCGGGTTGGCTTCCGGCTCCGGCTTTCCTGCGTGGACTTGGCATGTTCCCCCCCGCGCCTGCGTGGCTTTTCTCCGGGTGCTCCGCTTTCCTCCCACGTTCCAAAAACGTGGGTGGCAGCTTGACGGCTCACTCTAAATTGTCCCGAGGTGTGAGTGTGAGGGCGGATGCCTGTTGGTCTCCGCGTGCCCCGCGAGGGGCTCCAGCACGCGCCGCCACCCTCGTGAGGATCAGCGGATCGGAAAAATGGACGGAATAGGAGGCTGGGCCATGTACATGAAAAAAAAAAAAACAAAGTGCCAAGAGGAAAAAAGAGGTCAAGAGGTCGCCAGGCGCGGCGCGGCGCGGCGTTAACGTTCCGTTCCAGTGAGCGGGATTCCAAAAGACAGACGGCGCGTGAGCGCGGGCGGCTTCTCGCTCTCGCCGCCTTCGCGCGGCCTCTGTCGGACGGGACGCGTTTGAGATGGGCGGGTTGCGCTTGTGCTCAGGTGAAGTGTTGCAAGTACTGGCCCGACGACAGCGACATCTTCGGCGACGTTTCCGTGACGCTGATGGAGACGCAGCTGCTGTCCGAGTACGTCGTTCGAACCTTCGCGGTGGAGAAGGTCGGCGCCGCCGCCGCCGCCGCCGGCTCGTCCTTCGGGGCCGGCCAGCCCGCCGGCTAACGGGCCGCTGCGCTTGCCTTGCAGAGGGGCGCGGCCGAGATCCGGGAGATCCGGCAGTTCCACTTCACGGGCTGGCCCGACCACGGCGTCCCGCTGCACGCCACCGGACTGCTGGGCTTCGTGCGCCGCGTCAAGGCCAAGACGCCGCCTGCCGCCGGGCCCACCGTCGTGCACTGCAGGTTCCTCGTCTTCGTCCGCTTCGCGTCTTGGCGAGCGCGTTGGCGCGGCCGCGTTTCGCTCGCAATGGCTTTCCGTCCGCCGTTTGCCGTGTGGCGTGAGCGGCGTGCGAGATGACTGACGCGGGCGCGTGTGCGTGACAGCGCGGGCGCGGGCCGCACCGGCTGCTTCATGGTGATCGACATCATGCTGGACATGGCCGAGCGCGAGGGCGTGGTCGACATCTACAACTGCGTCCGAGAGCTGCGAGCGCGACGGGTCAACATGGTGCAGACCGAGGTACGTACGCATGTACGCGCGGGCGTTCACCAGAAGATGAGGCGGCATCCTGTGCTCTTAGGAGCAGTACGTTTTCATCCACGACGCCATCCTGGAGGCGTGTTTGTGCGGCGATACGTCCGTCCCGGCCAACCAGCTGCGTTCCGTCTGCTACGACATGAACCGACTGGACCCGCAGACCAACTCCTGTCCCATCAAGGAGGAATTCCGGGTAAACAAAAGACCCAAAACGTCGTAGACCGCATTTAAGAGACAAAAAAAAAATGCACGGGTGCCCATCGGGATACTTTTCAGCCGTCATTTGTTTTGTTGGATGTACATATTTGCCTGTTGGCAAGGCTTGACTGGAAACCAAATGCTGTGTGTGTGTGTGTGTGTGTGTGTGTGTGTGTGTGTGTGTGTGTGTGTGTGTGCTAGACGTTGAACATGGTGACGCCAACGTTGCGTGTGGAGGACTGCAGTATCGCGTTGCTGCCACGCAACCACGACAAGAACCGCTGCATGGACGTGCTCCCCCCCGACCGCTGCCTGCCCTTCCTCATCACCGTGGACGGCGAGAGCTCCAACTACATCAACGCCGCCCTCATGGACGTACGTACGCCGCCAAGCTTCACTTGCCCTTGACCGACGTGACGAGGAAGCCCCACGCTGAGGGCGGCAAAGCTTGCCGAACCGGCAGCATGCGGGGGTCCGCTGTGGTTCGAAGTTGCACGGTCGCCGTTCGGCACCGGATGGCGAGCCAACGTAGCCCAGTTGAGCTCCCGCCGGTTCTCCTACTGGCCTAGGCCTCAACGTGAGCGGCCCTCTCATCCTTTTTGGGCCCCTTGGGAATGGTCTGCAGTACAAATGGAGCACCTCGATCGTGCCAATAGCATGAGTGAGTGGATTGTCGTCCAAGATCGGCTTCCCCGTCGGCACTGGTTTCGTTCAGACGGTCGACTGGCCTCAGCCCGTCTTGGGCAAGCCGCACTCGACTTGCGCGACTTGCTGAAGGCCGGCTGGAGATGAGGCGAGGCGTCGGCTCCACAGAGGGGGCGGGGCGGGGCGGGGCGCGCGCTCACCGGCCAACCGCCAACCGCTTTGTGCCTGGCAGAGCTACAAGCAGCCGTCGGCCTTCATCGTCACGCAGCATCCTCTGCCCAACACCGTCAAGGACTTCTGGCGCCTGGTCCTGGACTACCACTGCACCGCCATCGTCATGCTCAACGACGTGGACCCCGCACAGGTCGGCCTCAAAATCATCGCCGAGCGAGGTGGAGGGGAGCGGCTTTTCGGGCTTCCCCTCTCCCTGTGCTTGACGTCCATCACGTTATTATCCCGTCGTGACCCCAAATCAACTGCCGCAGGCGCTTAAGCGGGACGGCGCAGATTTGCCGTCGGGCTCTTGCAGCCTTTAACCCCGGCGCGCGCGTGCGCATGCGCGCGTGTGTGTCGCCAGCCCGTGCGCCTTCATTTGTCTGCCGGCGACTAGCGTCTTTGCGTGTGCGCCCATCACTCATCGGCGCCCCCTTTGAGGAAAGGCTCTCCTTTCCTTGATGTTTGGAGAGCTCGTTGGCTTTGGCAGCCTTAGCTTGCACTTGATGCTTTTGACCCGCTTGCCCTCCAGCTCTGTCCTCAATACTGGCCCGAGAACGGCGTCCATCGTCTGGGCTCGCTGCAGGTGGAGTTTGTCTCGGCCGACCTCGAAGAGGACGTCATCAGTCGCATCTTCCGAATCTACAACCACACCAGGGTGCTTGTTCTTCCTCCTCTCGTCGTCCTTCTTGCCGTCTCCTCCTTGCTCGCGTTGTCTTCTTCTCCTTGTTGGCACTTGCGCACGCTGGGCCGGTGAGAGAGTTTGATTTGCTCGCCCCACCCCACCCCAGCCCCAGGACGGCTACCGCATGGTGCAGCAGTTCCAGTTCCTGGGCTGGCCGAGGTACCGGGACACGCCGGTCAGTAAGCGCTCCTTCCTCAAGCTGCTCTACCTGGTGGACAAGTGGCACGATGACGGCGGGGACGGACGCACGCTCGTGCACTGCCTGTACGTACGCCCGCCCGCCCGCCCGCAGCCAACGACGAGGCGTTCGCTACACAAACAACGAGCGAGTTGCGCTCCTGCATGTGACGCTTACTCCGGTACTTGCGGTTACGCCATACCAGTCCGGCGGCACCTCGAGACGCAAATGACCCGACGAGCCGTCTTTGGGCCGGTGTGTCGCTGTCACTCGCGAGCGCTTTGGCAGAAAGTAAACAATTGTTCCCAAAAAAAACCCAAGTTTCAAGCTTTTCTGTGGCACTCCAAATCAAACGATTGCCCTTTGTGTATTTCAGTCCGTCGTTTCGCCTCTCGTCTGTCGCTCCATGCTAAAGCGAACAAAGAATGTGGAAACTTGATGGAGGTGCTGTCGCCCGTGCTCAATAGCATGCGCGATGCGGCTTTACAACACTCAAAGCAAGAGATTTTTGAACACAAACAGTGCAGCGATGTTCCTTTCAATCGGGAAAGATCATTTGGGGCATGAGTGCCTCGAATTACAAGAGAGCCACATTCGTATCTGCGGGCACCACGAGAAGATGTTCCTCTGTACCGGGGCTACGGAGGGCCTTGACCGAGGCGCAGAGGGCCTGCGGATGTCATTCACAAATATCTTTTCGAATCTCAGGTCAAATTGCGGAGGGCTCCACAGATTTCTGACGGGGCACGCCACGCCGCCAGCCCCGGCCCTGGTTTTTGCGCCATGCCTGACCTCTGCATTGTGGCATGCAATGCAACTTTGTGGCTGTTTCAAGAGAACTGCCGTTTTGGCTCTCTCTCTCTCTCTCTCTCGGGGAAAGTTGGCCATTTACTTTTCCTCCTTGTTTTTTCAACCACCCCTCATTCCTTGTCACCCTCGACCCTAACCCACCTGTAGGAATGGCGGGGGCCGCAGTGGCGTGTTCTGCAGTGTCAACATTGTGTGTGACATGTTACGACAGCAGCGATCTCTTGATGTTTTTCACGCTGTCAAAACGCTGAGAAACAACAAACCCAACATGGTGGAACTTCTGGTTGGTAGCACACGCACACACACACACACACACACACACAGAATGATCTCAGCGACAAGCCACCAGTCTGTGTGGCTTGTCGCTGAGATCATTTCTGTTTCTTGTTTTGTTGGTAGGACCAATACAAGTTTTGTTATGAAGTGGCTCTGGAGTATTTGTCCTCGGCATAGTGGGAGAACAACAGCGCTTCCCGCTGCCCTTGGTCATCCTCATCCTCACCCTTCTCTTGATCAGCCTCCTCCAATGGCCACGGTGCTGGTGGACACGACCAGGAAGCCCAAAAGGATGAGCACAACTACTGGAAGTGGAGGACATGTTTTTGCACTTCCCGCTTGAACGATGTCACACACACATTCACACGCGTGTGTCTTTTGTGGCCACAACTCGGTGGTTGGTATCTTTGCATCTGAGTGGAGCATCCATTCAAAGTTGATGTGCGCTGCTGCCCGTTGGTCACCCGTTGACGGCAAGAAGTCACCTTCATCATAAGTGCTTTTATCTGCGTTACACACACACACTCTGTTATTTCTCCCGTTGTATTTAATCCCTTCCAAAAACTTGAACGTTGTGTGTGCATGTGCACGCCTGCGTACGTGTACTGTGAGCATGTGCGTCTGTGCATGATGAGAGCACAGCGGTGAGTTGTAAGTTGTTTTCAAAATGCCGAAAGTGGTCCTCGTATGAACGATGAGTGTTGCTTTTGGATTTGTGCCAGTCAGATCGGCGTTGCCAGAGACCGCGAGTTGGGACATTCGATCTTTTGTATATAGCGAAGCGCAGCAAAGCCACTATTTATTCTTTCTTGTTGTCCTTATGAAGCATGCAGACACGGCTGGTGCTGATGTTAAATGTATTTATTGAAGAATTGTATTTGTCTTGTTTGGTTCCTAGCCTTCACAAATAAAGAAATCAAGTTGTTGAAACGCTGCCTGCCGTCTGCACCCTGTCTTCCAGACCACTGGAGGGCGTCCTGGCCAACTCCTCAGCGCTTTGAAATGAATGAAAGTTAGCGGCGGTGTTGACAGAAGCTTCAATAAGTTAGCGGCGGTGTTGACAGAAGCTTCAATTGTCTCGAACCTCCATATGTAGCATGCCGTGCCCCCTCATTGTGGTGTGTGCGTGTTTGGGAGGCGGTAAAAGAACCTTTGAACACTGCTGTCCTGAAATACGTTTCAGCCCGTCCTAGTTGTTGTCTCGACGTAAAGAAGGGAATTGAATCGGTGCTTCCACCTCCTCACAACTTCTGTAATTCCACTTACGGCCTTGAGCCAAGTGTGATTTATTTTGGTTTTTGCTTGTTTCTTTCTGTTCATTTCAGTCCAAATGCGGGCGGTAATGCGCCATTATGCTGCTTTGCCAACCGCCAATAAGGACCACCGAAGAAGAAAAAGAGGGCGGGAGTAACGTTAATATGACGGAAAGTGGCGCGCAGGTAAGAGGGTGATATGTTTTCAATTGTACTTGCCAATGTCGCCTTCCCCCCCCCCTTCCCAGGCTGTACTTGACAGCGTTTGTTCTGATTGTTGCCAATATTTGCAATGCATCGGTGACGTCGAGCGTCAGCGTCACGTCGTCGAGTAGCGCGACTAGCGTAGCGGGCGCCGTCTAACGAAGTGGCTGCAGGCTGTTGAGCGTGAGGACCGTCTATCACCAGCGCCTCCCTCCCTCCCTCCCTCTCTCTCCCTGTGTCCAGCTGTTCGCACGTCTCGATGGCCGCCAAAGTGTTCGTGACATCGAACCTCGCCTTTTTCCACAAAACGCACAACCCGGACCCGGTCAGTCAACAACAACACTCTCACACACGCCAGAACAATTCACCATGGGCAGTCAGTCACCCAGGCGGTGTTCACAAGCCTATACTGTACTCCAACGTCACGAGTTGTTGTTGTTTAAGATTGTGGACTTTTTGGGGGTCAAAAGCTTGATTTAAATGGACATATATGAACATATGCAAACCCATATTTGCAAGTTGGTATGTAACAATGTGCATAAACATTCATTTCAGTCTAAAGCAGAAGAAAAGTAGACAGAGACGCAAGGTGATACCTGTTGGCAGTAAAGAACTCTAAAAACATCACACCAAAGTCAATTCACCCCAAAGGCCAAACAACGAGTGCACATATTGTCTGTCATGCCGGTGATCAAATCGAATTTCATGAAATTTGGCTTGGAGTGCCAACAACACGGTCTTCTACGCTGTGAGACATCATCACTACGCAGTCAGGCATTTGCGTGCGTTTGCTAACCAACGACATGGCGCATTTGGGTCAGGGGCGGTGGTGGAGCTCTACGGGACGGAGGGTACCGGTGAGTTGAGACCACAAGAAGCAGCGCGGCGTCGGCACCAATCTCTCGTGACGCTGACGCCGGCGTGCGCCGCGCAGGTAAGACGGAGCTGCTCTACCACTTCCTGTGCCGTGCCGTGCTCCCCGTCCATGCCGGCGGCCTGGAGCTGGAGGTGCTCTTCATCGACACCGACTACAGTCTGGACGTGTTGAGGCTCGTCGGCATCCTGGACGCCAGGCTCCTCGCCGCTGCCGGTATGTGCCGCTGTGCGTGCGTGAATGTGTGTGAGCAAGTGGACTTTGTGTGTGTGTGTGTGTCCCTCACTATCTCTTGGCCCCCCCTTTCTTACCCCTCACACCCTTGCTCACTCTCCCTGTTAACTCATTTGCTCTCACCCTCTCTCCCTCAAATCATTCTTTTGCCCTCCCTCTTTCTCCAACTCTGATCCTCCCTCCCTGCCAGCCGAGTCATCCATCTGGCCGCAGCGACCTGAGGCCCACGTGCGCGCCTGCCTGTCCCGCCTGCTGGTGGCGCACTGCGGCTCTTCGCGGCAGCTGCTGGTGACCCTGCACACGCTGGAGGCTCGCCTGGTGTCTCGACCCGGCCCGGCACTCGTCCTCCTGGACAGCGCCTCGGCGTTCTATTGGTCGGACCGCGGTGAGGGTGGGGCCAGTGTGTCCAAGCAGGAAGAGAATCTGAGCAAATGTTCGCAGCTATTGGCGGCTCTGCTGAGGTGGGCGGGCCTTTCGTGCTTGCCGTTGGCTGTTGATTTTGTTTTGCTGAATGTTGTTAAAAGTAAATCAAGTTGTTGCTATTTCTGCACCTGTCACCTGCCCTCCATCCGTCAGGGATTACCGGATCAGCATGTTTGCTTCCTGCCACGCCAACAGGAGGCGCTGCGGCCACGCCTCCTCCTCTCACCTGTGTCGCCCCTGGCAACGGCTGGTCACTCACCGCATGTTGTGCTCCAGGCAGGAAGTTGCTCCCCTCGAGGGTGGCCCCGGAGGTCACGTGTTCAGCGTGCACTGCACGTCCTCGTCATCCGGGGGCAAAGTTTACGGAAACTGCTCCTTCCGGATCGGAGACGGCGGCCTGGAATTTGTCTGACGCGCTTGTCCTCCGACCGCTGTACGGCCCACTCGACCTACTGCAGAGAATCAAACCCACCACTCAATAAATAAAGCCTTGGCGCGACTCCTGACGTTCACCTCGTCAGCGCATTTCATTTGATTGGCCGCTCAAGAGCACGCGTGTCAAACGTCCGGCCCGCGGGAAGGATTTTTGTCTCAGGTATTCATCAGAACCCCCCCCCCAGAACAGGTTCACTGCAATGTTTGGCTGAAGCCAACTGTTGTTGCTAATTGTGTCCGCTGGAGGTCGCGGTGACGCTGCACCATGAAAACGGATGCTCTGTGAAGAAAGATTGGAGTGATGACACTGTGCTGTACTGTACTTTTTTATTTCACTAGCGCTTTCACTCTAGCTGCAGCTGGAACAAAGCGCTTTGCAGAGCATCGAGCATAAAACAGTGACCGCAACGCAATCGTAACACGTGTTCCTACACAGCCCTTGTTGTCCGAATCGGTTAGAGATGATAGAGGAGAAATCGGCCCCCTTCCCCCAGTTTTCGAAACATCAATCAACAGCCTGAGTTCGAAAAAGTGGAAGCGCTGCCGCAACTTGGATGTCGACCAGGCAGGGGCACTGCCAGCCCCCTCTCTCCAGAAAGGGGCCTCTTGAGATGAGTCACCGGTGAGGTCAGGATTTCCAGATCTTTAACAGAAGTTGGTCACTTTGAAATGATTTCTAGTCGTTTCATACGGGGTACAAACTTATAGAAGGGGACAAAAGCACTGATTTGTGTTGCTGGAATTGCACGCATTCCTGTGAGAAATGGTACGTGTCATCACCTTCACGTCAACGGCATCGACCAGCAAACGGTCCCATTTGGGGTTCCAGTCCGGATCCTTGGTGGTCGACGGTCGACACTCTCGTCTGGGTTCGCTGACACCTCGAGAGTTCGGTCCGAATGTCTTCAAAGTCCAGTCCCGAATCAATTTGATACACAGAAATCCAATCCGGATCCTCGCTCAATCTCGTTTTGTTCCTTTGGGAGACGTCTCAAGTTTGGATTCAAGTACATCTCGGTCAGATGCTCGGGCTTGGAATGATTCCCAGAAATCGGCCGGAGTCCAGTCCGGATATTTGTCAATGAAGTCTGTGTCTTTGCGTGTTTAGTCCGAATCCTCGCGAGTCGAAATCCAGTACGGAGCTTGAGGTCTAATGACACGCACCGAATCACCACGAGCAGATTCATGCGCGGGGTCAGATGCACTTTGACACACCAGACAAGAAATATCACAGAGACGGCTGCCCATCGTGTATACGCGTGTATTGACACACTCGAGAAGTCAGACAGTCAGTCGGTTCCTCGGTCGGCGGGCGAGGAAGGGAGGCACGCCGCAAGGCGGGCTCGACGGCTTCCGCGGCGGGCCGGACTTGTCCGGGGCGGCCCTACTTTTCTGGGTGCCGCTGACAGGCGGGCGGTGCTTCGGTCGTACAAACATGGCCTCCATGATGGAGCGTCGACTGCAACTTTAGCGTTTTCCTTCACCTCGCGCGACTCGCCGAAAGCCAAACGCGACGAGCCCGGACGCCATGAGCGGGGATACGGCAGGCGACTCGCTGTGACCGCAGCGGCAAATGCGTGCTGGTGCTCGCACAAGTTGTGTGTCAACACGTCGCTTGAGCTCGGCAGCAAGCTGGAGAGCAAAAGAAGGAGAACCGCGTCCAACCCGTAAGACGCTTCGCTGGCTTTTTCTCGCTTTTGTCGGCTCGGGGCCGCTTGTGCGCGTGACTTTGGCCTTTCTTGGACGAGATTGTGAACGCGAGCGGCGCCTTGAGCGTCGAGGCGAGGGCTAGCCCCGCGAGCGTTAGCTGCTGCTAACGCAAGTGCTCAGTCAACTGGGCGGTGCGACGAGCTACATGCTATTGCTAACGCCAATGTTTACACCTTTCGCTGGCTTTCTGTCGCGCGTTCACTCCAACGCTGACACCTGTCACCGGACCCAATTCAACTTTGGGCCCTTTCGCGCACATCTTGTCCGTGATCATCTGCTCTTTTCTTCTCTTTTCTTTCCTTGGCCAAAGTCTCACATTGTCCAAGTGTAATTAGCACAAGTCAAAAGAAAGGCGCTTTTCAATGGCCAGAGTGGAACGTTTCGAACTCTAAATGAGTTTGGCGCGGAAAAAAGTTCAAAAGATGAGAAGCAAAAAATGGCAACGTTTAAAAAGCGGCCACGAAGCGTCCACCCACTAGCAAGCAGCAGAGCTTCATTGGCAGGATCACAGTGACATCCTGTCTTTTAGCAAGGGATGCGCACACGAGCAACATCCAATAAGTCTCGCACATAAGTGTCCAACTCCGGTCCTCGAGGGTCGCTTTCCTGCATGTTTTCCATCGCCCTGTTGCAACCCACCTGATTCAAATGATCTGCAATCTCTGCAGGAGCCTGATAACGATCCTGATCATTTCAAACGGGCGTGTTGCAGCAGGGAGATCAAGGAAAAAACATGCAGGATAACGGCCCTCGAGTACTGGAGTTTTTGACAGACACCTGTGGTCTAGCTGGACTGGCCACTTCAACTTGCGGACCTCAATAGTCCCTGAAAATAGTCACAAAACCCCCATGTGTAGTGATGTGGGAGTCGGGAATGAGTAAATGCTTGCAAACGCGCTCACTGCTAATCACTCATGACTCTAGGGACTTTTTTTTTAAACACATATTGCGTTGCTGGAAAGACTATTAAGAATCCCTTATTTGTGATTAGAAAGTGGGGAATGGGTGAATCTCCCAACTCCCGAAGATTCCCTCAAAGTGCCCAGTGTGGTTAGAATGGCCACTTCAACGTGAGTCCAACACACGAAAGGATTTTGAAAATCAGAGGATGTCTTTTTGCTTTGAGTTTTTTATGCCGGGCAGAAAAACAACCTTTTTGGGAAACGTTTTTGTGCGTGAAAGCCAATCGAAAATTTGGCTGCAAAAGCACCTTGAAAACGGAGTCAAACAGTTTTACCAGATCATTTCTCCACACAGCTCTCTCTCTCTCTCTCTCTCTCTGACCCTGCTACGTGGGTAATCCCTTCCCTGATTGGCTGACAAGTTACCATTAAAATCCTTCCCAACATCCCCAATCAGCTTGCAAGGACCAAAATTCCGAGGGTTTCTCTGAATTGCTGCATGACGTAACAAGCAGCATCTCTTGCGTGCCCAAACAGCCACTGAATTAGCACACGTGTTATTTGGAATGGTGAGCAGTGGAATACCTCATTAGCATATACACATTTTGTGCTTTGATTTGCTTTGCAGGATTTTGGAGGTGTTTTAAGTTTTCCCGCACAAATTCCACCAAGACGGCAATTGTCACGTCATTACAAACACAACGCATGCACACACGCACACCCGCACGCACGCACTCAAAGCAAAGATGACAACCTGTTGTTTGTGTGCAAGCGAGCTGTCCAGGAAGCAGGAGCAGGCGTGAGAACCGTCTTTCATGTTCTGAAGCAGAATGCCCTCGGAGGACCGAAGAGGGCCACCTCCTGTCACTCGGGCCGGACGCAAAGCCGCCGCGTCGGAGAAGCGGCCTCGCGGGCGACCTCGCAAAGATGGCGTAGGCAGCCGCGGTGCGCCTCCCTTTCATCTTCTTCCTTCAACTCCCCCTCTGCCTCCCCCTTCTCCCAAATCCAGGAAGAAGTAAGTGTGATGAGCCAGGCTGGCTGGGAATTGTCTTCATGTCGGTTTCGGGCCACCTGGTCGTTGTGTGAGGGTGCACGTGCAGGTTTGATCATCGTCACACGCTTTTTCTTTGTGTGTGTGTGTGTGTGTGTGTGTGTGTGTGTGTGTGTGTGTGTGTGTGTGTGTGTGTGTGTGTGTGTGTGTGTGGGGATGCAGGGGGAGGAGTCGAGGCCAAGCCCAAGTGGAGGATGAAGAGGGTGTGGACATAACGGATAAAATACGTCCTCTTCGGAAGATGGCAGGTGAGCATGAGGACCATGTCGAGGTTCTTCTTGGCTCAAATTGCGGGGGGGGGCGACGGTTGTAACCCGCGGCTCAAGGATGTTTTCTCTCAAGTATTTACATGCATTTTATTGTTCTTTAATTTGTCATGTTTTTACTTTCTGTTCCCTAAATCATGTGGTATGATCAACTACAAAATAAAACAAGCATCTTCCTTTTGAAATCAAATCTACCAAAAGTGGACTTGTGTCCAGTTTAGCAGCAAAGTTTTGTTTCCTGTCGTCAGCTCTGGGTTAACGCCATGTTTTCTTCCATGTGTCCCTAAAACAAGATTGAGCTCTTCGTCCGACACAAGTTGGGCATTTGTGTCTCATTCGCGTCGTCTTCATCACCATCCACAGTTTAAGGAGCGACTTTTTTGGAGATACGGCACCGTCAAGGCGTTTATTTAAAACAACCCCCCCCACAAAAAAACAAAAAAAACAAAAACACCCACACACCTAAGTAGCACGGCACCGGTCAAGTAAGATGAGTTCACAGTGTCAGATGCTTGAAATGCTTTAAAACCCAGAGGGGCTCCAAGTGAGGTGGGGGTGCTTCCCTCCAAACTTGATGAGCAGGAAAATTTCAGATGCTGATGAGGATGATGGTGATTGTGATTCGTTTGTCAGTAGAGGTGACGACTGGACATCGTGGCTCCGCCTCCAGGAGGAGATCCAACACTGACCCCGCCCCCACC
>CAAKHF010001323.1:35396-46104 GCA_901007745.1 Hippocampus kuda | reverse complement strand
CAAGACCCCTCCCGCCGACCCACCTGTTAATTTGGCCCCACCCCCGACATCGATCTCAGAGGAGGAGCCGCCTCAAGCCGCTCCCGTCACCCCTCCCCGTCCGCCGCACAGCCCAGCTCCCGGCCGGAATGCCGACATGGGCGGAGCCAGTCTGGCCTCCAGCCCCGCGCAGTCGCCCCGCCTGCGCCCGGAGGACGACGTGCCGTCGCCGCTCTTACGACGCTCCATGTCGGAAGACTCCGGCTCACCCACGCCCAGCCTGGGACTCACCGAAAGACGGTGAGTGTCGGCCCACGCGTGCGCTCCTGCGTGCGTTTCCACATGAAGCAGTGGGCTTCACGGCTCTCGTGTCGTCCCGTTAGCCTACAGCAGTGTGCCTTCTGTTACCGCGGCGAGCGACCCCCTCTGGGCCAAGGCCCGTTGGTGGTGTTTGGACCCACGCCGGGCTACGTCCCGCTTCACGTCCTCAGCCGCAGAACGTCCTCGGACCGCGACGGCGATTGTCACGACCACTGCTACCCACGCAGCCACGCCGTGCACATGTGAGTCGCACGTTGTGGGCTTTTTGTTTTGTTTTTTGTGCGTAAACATTGCATTTTTTATTGAAGTTTTTTAAATCTTAAATTCGAGAAAAATATGCCCGTTTTTATTCCTTGTATGAACGAGCAGTCACAATAACCTTAATCGTGTGTGTGTGTGTGTGTGTGTGTGTGTGTGTGTGTGTAGGGAGAGCAACAGTCCAGCACAGTGTGGTGAGTCGCGTTTTGCAATTTTCTGTTGCCCCACACAGCATTGCAGCATGATCAACATTTTCTTGTTTCGCAGACGACGAGTCTTCCTTGCAGTTGCTGGAGCAGCTCGGATCCATCGGCCTCCCGCATGACATCGATGTCCAGTCACTGTTTGATCCCACGGGTACTTGGCATGCACGCACGCCTGCTGTCACGTCTGTCTCGACCAGGGGTGTCAAACTCATTTTTGTCACGGGCCACATTGTAGTGACAGTTTCCCTTGGAGGGGCGTTATCAATTTTGGGAGACCATATAAATGTTTAATTGCCTCCACATATTACATACACAGCGCACAACAAATTGATGGATAACCAGTTTTAAAATCACAAGTCAAGAATGATGACTGTTATTGTGGGTTACATGTGAAATTTTGGTTCAGACTTGAGCAAGCATCATGGAACTTGACATGCTTACTTGCTTTCGCCAGATCTGGCCCCTGGGCCTTGACTTTGACACCTGTGGTCTAGACTCTCTCTCACACACACACACACACACACGCACGCACGCACTTGTGCAGTGAGGTGACTTTTCCATGTGCGTGTGCTTGTGCAGGTCAGTGCTGCGCTCACCTTCAGTGTGCAGCCTGGTCTGAGGGCGTGTGTCGCGGCGAGGGCCAATCGTTGCTCTACGTCGACAAAGCCATCGACTCGGGAAGCACGCAGGTCAGTTGACAAGTGAGCTGAACCAACACGGAGATGCAAGGCCACAAACCTAAGAAGATACACGATGACGAAATCATGTCTCCCATCCCACTATGATCCGTTTCGAGAGTTGACCCGCAAGCCCTCCTGCTGCGTCTCTGCGTTGTCGCTAGACCGGGGCTCACCAACGTTGTTGAGTGACAACTACTTCTTGTGTACTGACTAGTGTGAAGGGGCGGCCATCTCAAATGAGGCATTTGTTCATGAATATAAGCAGAATGTGTTGTTCTTAAGAATGACTCGTTTTCAGACACTGATCATGTTGATGACGTTGGTGACCCCTGCGCTCGACCAAACGTGAATCAAGCAAGCCGAAAGAATAAAGGAAGAACCAAGTGCAATCGAATCAGCGCATGGTGTCACAGCAGTCACTGCAAGTGTGTTTCAGCCCCCCCTCGCCACATCTCTCCCGTCCAGGTGTGCGTGTTCTGCGGCGGTCTCGGAGCGTCGCTGCGTTGCCGGGAGACGGGCTGCGGGCGGAGCTACCACTTCCCATGTGCCGCTGCCGCCGGAGCTCATCAGGACTGGGAGCAGAGACGCACACTGTGCACGAGACACGCGCACACGGGTACGCAAACGACACGCACGTCGCTGCAGGTGAGGGAGGGCCCCGGTCAAAGTCAAGTCGCCAAATATCGGACCTATTGAAGACTCCGGCTGACTTCAACGTGATTGATGTGGTTTGTCGAGTTGTGCTGTGTAGAAGTCCCTCCGAAGTACCGCTACAGTTAAGAGACAAGTAGAAAAGCCACACTTGACTCGAATTTATTTCTTTTATTTTTTTCCCACTTGCTGGCAGCCGGAAGGTTCCGACTTGACAGCATCACTCACCGCCAGCGCCACATCCAGGCGTTGGTGCGGTTTCGGTCCTGTGAACGGGTGCACGTGTGTTGTCGTCTTTGTTTTCAGAGTCTCGGTCCTGCGTGTCGTGTTCACTCGGCGACAATGTCGGCAGTCTGTTGATGTGCTGTTGCTGCGGCAACCGATACCACGCACGATGCTTGGCCCCGCCCCTGACTCCCTCCTCCCTCATCCGGGCTGGCTGGCAATGTGTTCCATGTCGAGTGTGTCAAAGCTGCAGGTAATGCATGCGCACGAGGGTTGCCGAGATTAGTCGACTAGTAAGGCCGCGCAATTATGGACAAAATAATAATCAGGATTATTTTGGGTGAGGTTGAAATCTCGATGATGGAAATAATTTTTCATTGATTGAAAAACTTGGTATTGACTCAAGTACTCCAAATTTGCGTCAAAGCCTCATGCTGATTCATCCCTGCACGTTGAACACCTTTTTGAACATGCTTTTGGTTTTGTCTGGTCCAAAATGAACCTTGTCCATGTCATGTGGAATTAAAGCCTTGTGCATTTTCCTTCTGCTACATCCACACCAGTGATGCTTTGCATCCATACACTTGGCAGCATTACACTTATCTCTTGATCATATTTGATATAGATCTACTCACTGCTTCAGTGATGTAACACATGTGCGGCCGTCTCCTTTAGGCTGCGAGAGGACACGTCGGTGTTGCTGGTGTGCGCTCGCTGTGATAAAGCTTACCACACGCACTGTCTGACTCCCCCATTGAATCACACTCCAGACAGTAACTGGATCTGCCAGGTAATGCCCCCCACTGCCCCCCCCCACACACACACACACACACTTTCATCAAGCAGTGTAATCTTAGTGAGCATGCTCTTCTCCCAGAGCTGTCGAGTGTGTCTCCGCTGCGGCGTGAGGTCGTCAGGTCACTGGGCCAATCACCCCTTCCTTTGTGCGCCATGTGATCCAGCTTTGCCTTGTGGCGTGTGTGGCCACACGCCCGATTTGTACTCGCTGCAGGACTATGTGACGTGCATCTGCTGCTACAGGTACACGATCAACAGGAATATCTTGGGAGAGTTGACAACGGTGTTCCACCACTTATTTGTAGCTTTTTCCATTTTCTGCCCTCTGCTGTCTATACTCGGGCCAAAGCGTGTCTGATATGAAAATGTTGCCGTGGCAAAATTGTGTTGCCTGACGTGAGGTCAGGACCTTCATTTCGTCAAACCGTAGGCATGTCTAAGAAAGAAAGTGCTTTGCTTCCATCCTTTGGAGTCAATTACAAACTACAGCTGCAACAAGGTGGAAGAACACTGTTGGTTTCTAGTCAACACGTTGTATGGCTTGACTGCGTGTGCTACATAATAATAATAATAATACATTTATTTGATATATACATAACAGCCTGTGTTGCGCACGCATGTGTGGTGTGTTGCAGGTGTGTTCACACCCAGTGCATTTCCGTCGAGGAAGGCATCGGCGCAACCAAGTGTGACGGCAAAAGTTACGTTTGTCCCGCCTGTCGGCCTCGGGGTGCGGAGCGAGCAGCACTCGCGCCGATCTTGCATAGTCCTGCCCAAGACCTCCAACTCACACCCACACATGCGCCAGATTTTCAAAATCCTACTGAGGTTCTCCCCATTAGTACTACTGCTCACAGCCCAGTTCATCTCTCAAATTCAGAGCAGACTCGGACTCCAACTGAGATTACAAGACTGTCACACGACAATCCAGGAGCATCTCCTTCCGATGCCGCAGCGCTCCAGCAAAGTCCAACTCAGCCTCCTACCAGCCCTACAGAGCAAAAGCTAAGTCTAGCCCTGTCTCCCTCTGACCCATCAGAGCTCCAGCCAAGTCCACCGTCTTCAGCGCCTAGCTCAACAGAGCTAAAACCAAGTCCACAGTCGTCTCCTTCTCATGATACAGAGCCACAACAAAGACTAAGTCCAGAACAAACTCCTTACCGCTCAGAACGAAGTCTAGAACGGTCTCCCTCTGACCACCCAGACCCTAATCAAAGTCCAGAGTCACTGTCTAACCCCACAGAACTTAGACTGGGGCCACCACAATCTCCATCCAATCCAACAGACCTCCAGCAAAATTTAGAACAATCTCCATCTAATTTGACAGTGCTGAGACAAAGTCTATTGGCATCACCTGCAAACCTCTCGGTGTCGCCTCGTAGTCCACCACCATCTTCCTTGAACCACTCAGAGCTTCAAAAAAGTCCTCCTTACGGTACTGAGCCGCAGGCAAGTTTAGAAACGGCTCCCTGTAGCCCAACACAATTTTGTGAAAGTCCAGCACAGTCTCCATCCGAGCACGCAAACCTCCAACCTTTGAAGCTCCAACTAAGTCCCGTTTCATTTCTTCCCAACACTGAAGCAGTCCAGAAAAGCCCAGTGCGATCTCCTTCAAATGCCACAGATCTGTATCTCAGTCCATTGCCATCTCCTTCTAATGTCACGGAGGTCCGTCCAAGTACGGTCCCGTTTTCATTGGAGCCCACAGCATTCCGGCGAAGTCCGGTCCAATCTGCGATTCGGAACACTGAGCTACAGCAGAGTCCACTCCCATGTTTTAAAGTCACAGAGTTCCAGCAGAGCCCAACACCATCCCCTTCTAGTGTCACCGAGCTCGGTTTAATTCCACAGTCATCTACATCAAAGCCCGCAGACCGCCCACAAAGTCCACTAACTTCTCCTAAGATGCAGGATTTCCATCTAAGTCCTGCCCAATCTCCTTCTAATGTTACTGATCTCCATCCAAATCCAGTCCCATTTCCTATGGTCACGGAGATCCAGCAAACTGCAACACCATCTCCTTTTAAAATCACAGAGCTCCAGCAAAGTCCATTACCATCTCCTTCTAACACATCAGATCTTCAAGCAAGTCTTGTCCCATCTCCTAATGTCGCACTGCTCCAGCAAAATCCACTCCCTTCCCCTCGTAAAACGAACGAGCTCCCGCGCAGTCCGGTTCCATCTCCTTCTGACACCAAAGAAATCCTGCCGTCTTCATCGAAGCCCACAGAGTTTCATCAAAATCTAGTCACCTCTCCTATCAATGTCACGGAGCTCCGTCGAAGTCCAGTCCCGTCTCCTTTGAACATTACAGACCTCCAGCAAAGTCCAGTCCCTTCTCCTTTGATCAGAACCGAGCCCCAACAAAGTCCAGCAACATCTCCTCCCAAGGTCACAGAAATCCCACATAGGACACCACCATTGCCTTCTAAGACCCAAGACCTCCAACAAAGTTCAAAATCAGTACCTTCCAATGTCGCCATGATCCATCACATTCCAGTGCCGTCTCCTTCTAGCATCACAAAGCTCCATCATAGTGCGGTAACATCTCCCTCTCACGTCACAGAGCTTCATCCAAGTCCACCAACATCTCCCTCTGATGTCACAAATCTCCCAAGTCCAGGAACTTCTCCTTGTGACGTTACACAGCTCCATCAGAGTCCAGCAACATCTCCTCCTAAAGTCACAGAAATCCCGCACTGTGCACCACCATCTCCCTCCAAGGTCACAGAGCTCCCTCCAAGTCCAGCAACATCTCCTAACGTCACTGAGACCCAGCACTGTCCAACACCATATCCTCCTGACATCGCAGAGCCCCAACAAAGTCCAGCAACATCTCCTCCTAATATCACAGAGCTCCAACACAGTCCAAAGCCATCTTCTCATGTCATACAGCTCCCTCAGAATCCAATCCCATCTCCGTCTGTCACCGAAGTCCCACAAAGACCTTTACCGTTTTTGTCCACGTCCACAGCGCTCCCTCAAAGTCCGCTGCCATCTCCTTCTGATCTCACCAACGCAAGACTAAATCCAGTCTCATCTCAAGCAATCCCCACAGAGCTCCAGCTAAGTCCAGCAACATCTCCCTCAGTCCCTGCAGAACTCCATGAGAGTCAAGTGCCGTTGCCCTCAAGAGCCACCGAGCATTCACAGAATTTCAACGAAGCCCGAGAACTCTCCGCGCCTTCTTATCCTTGTGGAGCAGATCTCGAAGAAGGTGCACTGCAATCTCCCCCGTGTCCAGCTGAGCTTGTAATGAGCCACCTGCGCTGCTCTGAGAATGCAGAACTCCACGAATGTCCTGCCCTGTCTCATCTTTATCCAATCCAAGTCAAGAAAGACCCACAAGGCAATCGTGTTCCTTGGGACGACCAGGACAACCATGGCACCTCTCCAAGAACTCCCTTGAGTTCAACACCCCCCGTGTTGCCTTCTGTTGCTTTGGACCTGCAGCAACGCGCTGTCCTTTTGACCTCCACACCATCCGCACATAGTCCTCCATCCAGCCCTCCCATTGACTCAAGTAGGGAAAAGCTTGCAAACAGAGTGTCTTCTAAAAGTCCGGTTCGGGGTGGTACGATGTCTGAGCTTAGTCCGTGTAGAATGGATGAAGGCGAAGCAAAGCCCGTGATCGTTTCGCCAGACGGCCGCGTGCAAGATGAATGCTCCCAGCCGATGAGACCCCTTAGGCCTGCTGATGAACCGCTGCCGGTCCAAACTCATCAACGAGAAAGCTTTCCTGCGGCCCAAAGTCCTACGCGAGCTGGAAGATCACCCTCGCAGGGTCATAAACCGGATGTCGAAACGGCCCTGGATCAGGAGAGCGATTGCTGTCCTTTCGTGGCTTGTAAACTTGAGCAGGCTCTCTCTCCAGGCAGCAAACCGTCTGCGTGCAGGCCCGGTACTGTTGCCGGTAGCCCATCAAGAGCCCCCTTGAGCTCCACCCCGTGTAATCTGTTGCAGCCCGTTAGTCCAGTGCGGATGCCCGCTCCGCAACCTGCCAGGCCTTTGCAACCGGGGGCGGTCGCTCGCCAGTCTTTTGCACAATCGAGCGTCTCTCAAGGTGGCGACGGCACAGAACTTGGTCCCGGGGACATTCCGCCCAATGGAAGCATGGATAATAGCCAAACACTGGAATCTGGTCTTTGTAGCTCTGCCACTGTCATGGTCGGATCCGCGACCCTTTCCCGTCCGCAGAGTGAACCTGGTGATCTGCCGTCGCCCGCACCAGCAAGCCGTGTTCTCCAAAGCGCTTCAGTGGACCGTAGTAGCCCCTCTCCTGTGTCTTCTGATGCTGGGAATGCGGAGGGTGTTCCTTGTCATTTAAATGATTCTCTTGACTGCGCGTCGCAGCGCTCGAAACCATTGCAAAACCCCACTCGTCCCGTACATATCCATGCCGGAGCCAGAGGTGCGAGTCCTGCCAACTCACTTCAGGCCTCGTATGACTTGATGACAGACGCCGACACTGTTGAACATTTACCGGGCGGGATGGGTCCTTCAAGCCAAGCAGGTAGCCCCGTGATGTCAGCAGACCGCTCTTCCCAGCCATGTGCCAGCCCCTCATCATTGGACGCCATCCCACCTCAGACAGCAGTTAACCATCCGCGTCGCCTTAGCGAGTTTGAAAAGAGTCCCGCTTCAGCGGGTGACTGCAGTCCAGTTGGCTCGCTGTATGATCCGGAACGTGGCCCATCCGGTCTCTCCGCCGTTCCGACATGCAGCCCCCCCACAGACTCCGAGCCTTCCCATTCAACTAGAGCTAGTCCATCTCACAGTAGATACGCAGGCGACAGCTCTGATAGTCATGGTCCGATCAAAATTGGCGCGGAGGCCAGTGGCTGCTCGAGCGACCAAAGTTCCTTAAAAACGTGGGCGACATTCGGCACGTGCGCACAGGCTAGCGGCAGCCCGACTCCAGCGCAGGCTGCTGAAACGTGTCCCAGTAGCCTCACGGGTAGCACACGTTTGAGCCCTGAAGCGGACCCGCAGGCTGGCTCCCCAGAACAGAATTCACTTGGGCACGATTGTGCTCCCGGTTTCACTTGGGAGCCATCGTGGAAGACCGCAAGAAAATCTCCACGTTACCAGCTCGGTGGCTCGTTTGCTGCTAGCCAGGCTAGTACGACTGACCCAAGGCGGTTTCCAGCACCGTTAAGCCCCTGCAATGACAGACCAGCCAGCGGTCCCACTCAGGAACACGCTGACGTGCCTGAAACTGGATGTACTTGTCAAACGCAAGCTAGAACAGCCGGCCGGAGCCAGCTTGCTGGTTCTTTGCAGCCGGATAATGCACAGATTTCAGAAAGTCTTGAGGAGCTCGAGTCCGGTACGGGGTCAGCTGTTCCTACTCGCGTTGGGTCAGAAAGCGGCCCCTGTCTCGCTGCTCCCACTTCTGCGTTCCTGTGTGAGGGGGAGTCAACCACTTGTGAGTAGGAATGCACAGTCAACATTTGTTCAACCGTCCGACATGGCTTGACCTTTTGTATTTTCTTTCAACAGTTGCCACCACAGACCAGGCCTACCCGCTTTGCTCACGCCGGTACCTTCCTGAGAAGACAGAAGGAGAAGTGCCGGCCCGGGAGCACAATGAGCAGCTGATGGATGCGCAGAAGATGGCGCAGCGCCAAGAGGAGAAGGAGGTCCAAAGCCAGGAGAAGATGAAGGAGCAACACCAGGAAGAGATTGAGGAGGATAGGGACCAGCACCAGGCGGAGCAGAAGTGTGAGGAGCTCCCATCAGGTATGGAGCAGGCAGTGAGTTCCAACGACCTCCGGAAGGAAGTTGATGATGATGATGATGATGATGTTCTTTCTCCGTGTATCCGTAGTACGCCCACTATCAGCCGATGAGCCTGCTGCAGCATCCCCCTTCTTCTCCGCTCCCCCCTCGCAGTCCTCACCTTCCCTAAGTGGTTCCCCTCCACCCTCGCCGCCCGCCTTTCACCATTGGGGCGTCACCTCTGAGACGTTCCTCCCCCTCGCTGCGGTGCCCGACGCGCCCTTGGAATGGCCACAAGGCGACCGGTCGTGCTCCCGGAAGATGCCCGAAGCCGCCAAAGATGTTGCCCAATCCCACGCCGGCTCGTCAGAGAGGGACGAGTCGACTCCTGACGCGGCAGCTAAGAGGCCAAATCAGGAGGGGGCGAGGCAGAGTAGCAGTGACGGGGAGGGGGAGCAGGAACCAACTTTAGACGTGGAGGTGATGAAGCTGATGAGCTCGTCGTCTCCCAGCGCCTCCCCCTGCCGCCCGCCCTCCCTCACACCTCCCCCACTCAGTACGCGGAGTCTCAGGCCTCCTCCTCGCTGCGCTCCTCCATTGGACGAGCTGTCCATCCGCCTCAGGCAGTCTCCTTTCTCCACAGAGGCCTCGCCCGAGACCTCGCCCATCAGGGTGTCCCTCACCCCTCCGCCCCTCTCCCCTCCCTCTCCGCCCCTCAGCTTCGGCCCACCGTACAGGGAGTCGCCGCCCCTCTGCAAGGTAGGGCTGAAAGTGAATCGCAAGTTTTTCCCAGGCTGCGGTTTGGACAGCCCTGCCTTAGCATTTGTGCGGCAGCTGATGAAGTTTGAATTTGTAAGTAACGCCGTGGCGTCCTGTCGTCCTTGTACGTGTCCACCGGGCTCGCAGACGCTTCCGTCCACAGTGATCCCGCTCACCCGTAAGATCGGCATGGGCAAACCCGCCATCTCCAAGAGGAAGTTCTCCCCCGGCAGGACCCGCGTCAGGCAGGTACGTGACCTCCTTGAGCGTGACGCGTGCACAGCCACGCTGTACGCAAATGCTGCCTGACTGCTTGCGTGCGAGCTGTTGTCGTGGTCACGGCATCCTGTCGATAAGTCTCGTTCATGTCGCTGCATTTTGTCCCCTCCCTCCTTTCTCCCCTTCCTCCCGTCTTCCTCACTCTGGTCGGCCTTCGGCATCTTTCCGGCGTCCCCCTCGTCGTCGTCCTCCCTACCTCAGGCTTCGTGGTGGAGTAATGTGAGGGCGGTGAGCCCCCCCTCGTCCTCCCAGGACTCTCTGGGCGAGGGGGGCCGGGACAGCCCCAAGTCCCGTCGAGCGGACTCGCCCCTCTGGAGCATGAGAGTGGTAAAGAAGCCCGAGCCGACGCTGGATGACTTCCGTGCCTTAACTAACCAACCTCGTTCTAGCCTGCCGCTTTGCCTGTGAACGGGTGGAAAGCAAGCGCAGCCTGTCTGTCGTCTGCTGACGCGACGAACCAACGTGTACGTTTGAGCTGCTGTCATCGTGCTGCTGTGCTGTCTGTCAGGGTCGTGGCTCGGGCTATCCGGGGAGGAGGAGGTCCAGGGGAGCAGGGGGTATCGGAGGAGGACGAGGGGGACGAGGAAGGAGTCGAATTAAGACGCAGGACTTTGTTCCCGTCTCGCCTGCGGTAAGAGCCCACACAATCGTGAAGAGCACTCAATTTGTCTTCACGATTTGTTTCTTTTCCTTTTTTGCCCGTCCCGTCGGGCTGCTTGACGATGCAGTGTGGAGGACCCGGATGCCGTTTTATTCCAGAATCCTTCTTTTGCCATGTCTCACGAGAGTTGAATACAGAGTTGAAGCAGTTAGTTCCCCCCCCCCCCTTCT
>CAAKHF010001322.1:16300-31699 GCA_901007745.1 Hippocampus kuda | reverse complement strand
AAACATGCATGGCAGGTTAATGGAACACTCTAAATTGTCCCTGGGTGTGAGTGTGAGCGTGGATGGTTGTGTCTCGATTGGCTGGCAACCAGTTCAGCGTGTACCCGGCCTACTGGCTAAAGACAGCCTGCAGCGCACCCGCGACCCTTGTGAGGACAAGTGGATCAGAAAATTAATGGATGGATAGTTTTACTCTCCATTTGAGGACAAATAAAGGCTGATTGCTTTCTCGCCTTGCCAAGCCTCTCTCATGTTGTCTCTCTCAACAGTGGGAAAGACCTGGACTTGCGCCACCTGCGATAAAAAGTATCTGACGGAGTACATGCTGCAGAAGCATGTGCACCTGACCCATGAAAAGGTGGAGGCCCAGTCATGTAACCTCTGCGGCACCAAGGTTTCCACGCGGGCCTCAATGAACCGACACCTGCGCCGCAAACACCCTGAGGTGAGCAGCATCGCTTATTTGGTTGGACTTTGTGACGCAATTACACATTAACCTTCCTTTTTGTTTGCCTTTCGTGTTTCAAGGTTGTCCCCGTGAGAATTGATGACTTTGATGAGTTTCAGGAACCCCCGACAATCAATGACTCATCTGTCAGCATTGCGCAGGTCAGCTTGAAGCCTGAAAACACTTTTTCTTATGGTTTATGCACTAAATACACAAGCACGGCTAACCTTTTTTTACATCATGTTACTGTATATTACCGTATTGGCCCGAATATAAGACGGTGTTTTTTGCATTGAAATAAGACTGAAAAAGTGGGGGTCGTCTTATGTTCGGGGTCTAGACATTATACCCATTCACGACGCTAGATGGCGCCAGATACCATTGAAGCGAATGCTGAACTTGACTCCCCAGGTCAAAGCGAACCCCTGTCACGAAGAAGAAAAAATATGAAATAGCGGTTAGAAAGAAAAGAGAAGAAAATAATAGAAGAGATAACAGAAAATGGAGAAACGGAGCGACAATCTGGAGAAAAGTGGGTCAAAGATCGGCCAGGTTAACCGGCAGCTGAGAAGTTATGATGTCATTTACATTTCAAAAACCAGAAGCCATTCAATTACAAATGTGGTTGCATTTTAGTTTACATATTTAAATGTTCAGATATTAAGATTGGAATGAGGCAAAGTAACATGCTTTTTCTCTCAAATATATTGTTAGAATCATTTGTTTCAGATGTACTGTAATTATTTTCTGTATAAAAATTAATTTGGTGTTCAAAAAGTCTTTTTTCAAACTTGAGTCTTGAAAAAGAGGGGGTCGTCTTATAATCAGGGCCGTCTTATATTCGGGCCAATACGGTATATGGCTGTGGGTGTTTTTTTTTTTGTTTTTTTTTTAATTTGGTGAAATGTAATGAATGACCTCACAATCCCTTAGCCAAGCCTGACGTTAGAAAAAGACAGCCTGTCTCAGGAAAGACCCAGCCGACCTACCCGCCAGGCCAAGAAGAAGCTAAGAGTCATGCCCGAGCCAGAACTCTCCGGATCAGATGATTACGTTGATTTCACAGAGCCCAGACATGAACCTCAGCCCGAATTCAAAACTGTAATCATTGGCGAGGAGACGGAAACGAGCTCTGCAGTGCAGAGTATCCAGCAGGTACGGTTGCATATTCACCTGAATTGTCGAGTCAAATGTATTTAGATCTCCACTAATCACAGAAAGGTCTCACAGCTGAGAAATATTAACGACATCCCCGATCTGAACCATGACACAGATAATGCTCATTTCTGACTGATCAACAGTCGAGAGATTTGTACACGCTTGGAGCATATCAGTACATGTAGTTGCCAAATAAAGTCTTTCTGTTCAAAGAAATACTTTTTGTTTGCCGCTGCAGAAGAAATCTTGCTTCTGTAATTCCCGTCTTGCAATCATTTCAGGTCGTGGTTCTCACCGACCCCAACGCCGCATCCGCCCCCTCCCCCAACAACGCAGTGGGGCTAAGCAACATCACGGTTACGCCCATCAACAGCCCAACCCCAGCTCAGTTCACAAGCTTGCAGCCCGTTGCCGTCGGGCACCTGACAGCCGGCGACCGGCCCCTGTCGCTGGACAACTCGATCCTGACTGTCACTTTCGACACAGTCAGCGGCTCGGCCATGCTCCACAACAGGCCCGCCGATCTCGGTCCAGAATCTGTCGTTCCACCCGGAGGACAGTCCGCCCAGTCGGTTTCACATTTCATCAACCTTGCCACTCTAGTCAACCCCATGAGTCACCAGCTTGAAGCCCAGACTCTAGCCTGGAGGCCATCACCGACCGCCGAGGGCGGCCAAGTCACCCCTGTGGTTGAAGGCGCCCAGGGGGAGGTTCACGGGGTCCAGCGTGAGGGGCCCGAGGGAGCGCAGCCAGGCCCGAATCAGCCGCCCACACCACAGCAGCAAAGCGGCGCCACACAGCAGATGTTTAGCTACTAATGAGGCGCTGGTCACCTCAAGCGGTTGCATGTACAAACATTTGTCATTGTAGATTTTATAAAATGTATATAGTTTTTAATCATTGTCACCCAGATGCCTCTCTAGTGCCATTCTCGTGATTTTTTTTTCCAGAAAAATCGAAGTGTTAAAATAGTAAATTAAATCTTGTTTGGGAAAAAAAAAACCCTCTAAGTATTTTTTAATGCTTCATTTAAATCCTTCACCAGCCATTGAAATGTGCATGCTATCAAGATGGAAGCGCTAGAACAGATTTATTTTTTATATTTTTAGTCATGTGATCACGATCATGAGTCATTTGTTCTGTTGCATTATACTGTGTGACTTTGTCTTCGCTTGTCTGAAAGAAAAAAAGGATGTCAAGCACACTGTTTCAGTTCAAATTACTTCTTTTATTAAGAACGTCTTTCGTCCTCACGCACTTGTCACAGTATCTGACCAAATTGATGGACTGAAACGTGACAGATTTTGGAAAATGGATTGACGCGTTGACTGCTTGAACAACCAATTGGATTCCTTAATGAGTCGTCGGCAACTGTGGCGGGTGTGGTTCCGTTCGCCAATTTATCCCAGAATGCATTGCCTCCTGCCGAAATGAACTCAGTGTGACAAAAATAGCAATATTTAGCGAGTAAAATAAGTTTCTCCTGATGACATATGTAAATTAAAGTCAACGAGATCCTGCAACTTATAGCAGGGACACTGATGACACTAATGAAGATTCCCTGAAAAGATCAAAATGATGACGTAAGATGTGGTTTATTCTTTGTTTCATTCATATTGTTTTTAATTATGAATCTCACTAACGATCGCTTTATTTAGACAACTGAAGGATGGAGTGAGTTTTTTTCACCCACTTGGTGGCAGTAGCGAGCCGAGAAGATAACCTCACACGCCCCGATGCAAGTTAAGAACGTCAACTCGGAAAATAAAATTAAGAGATAATTTCGAATTAAACTTCTTGCGTAGTTGCGCTTACATAAAACGAAAGCTATTTTTAAACAAATAACTGTATACTTTATGTCATATACGTGAAAAGTGGTTGAGCCTGCTTCCTGAAATATACTAGCCAGTATTTAATTTTTCCCATTTGGAACATCAAAGCAGATACAAGGAGATATAGAAAATAGAACGTCTTTTGCTCAAGAGGTGTGCCATTGTCCCACAGGGAGGGTGAGTTGTGAACGCATTTACATTAACAACAGGTCCAGCCATTTTCTAATCCGTTCATCCACACGAGGGTCACGGGCATGCCGGAGCCTATCCCAGATGTCTTCGGGCAGTAGGTGGGGTACACTGAACTGGTTGCCAGTCAGTCGCAGGACAGAAAAGGTTAGACGCCATTCATACATACCTTTTGTGCGTTGAAGTGAAATATGGAACAATTTGAGCAACGTGTGTGTGTGTGTGCATGAATAATATTTTTTTCCAGTTGTTTATTTTTGTATGTTCATTTAGCTGGTGTGTGAATATTGCTGTTGTGACACCGTTAAATCAGGATTGGAAGTCATTGAAAGACTGTAAAATGTATGTGGCTATTTGAAGTGTTTTTCTTGGCAAAAACAAATATGCATGATCTACGGCAGAATAAAATAACATAAAATTATGCCATAAATTCCTTAATTTCAATATAATCAATTTAAAAGTATAAAATGTCACAACAATCATAAAATATGTCATTAGAGGGAGACATGAGATATGAATACAGACAACAAAGCAAAAATAAGAAGGATTGTCAACAGAATGTTACTTTTAACAGACAGCGTTATCATAGTTTAGTCATGCTCATCGCCTGTTTTGTTTTTGTGTTTTTTTGCCACACATGGCTGGCATATTTGACCGGAATCAACATTGACAAAGTAACTTGATTCTCACTGCTACTGTTCTTGAGTACATTCTGCAATACAATGACACTAAATCATGATTGTGAGATGACACAATCCTGGCTTTATTGACTATTGTCTCAATTTTCCCCACCAGAAATAAGAGAATATCTGGTCCGGCCGACAAAGTGGCAGCACAGGGGCCTCGTGGCCTCTCATGGTGGATGTCAAAGCAGGAAATGATGTCACAGCAGCAAGGGTTTCAACCCCCTGTACACCTGGAGAGAAGGAGGGGCCAGGCTTGGCTAGACAAGAAGAACAAACAAGGAAGCGCTCACAAGTAATTCAGTTGGTGTGTGTGTTTGCGTGATCACTCCTACACTTTGTGTGGGCGGGGGGGGAGAAAAGAGGATCTGATCCTTCCAGTTGGTTTGCCAGCACGGGTATGGACGTTCCCGATTCACCACATGGGAATATGGGACTGCTTCGGACCTTTGATTCGTCTGAGTTCTCCGGCTGGGAGAAAATTGGCTCAGGTGGATTTGGACAAGTATACAAAGTACGGCATGTTCAGTGGAAAACATGGCTCGCTATCAAGTGCCCTCCTTGCCTTCATGTGGATGACAAGTAAGTCCCTTAAACATTGGAATGATGTCAAGCAAGCTCATTTCTGCAGTTGGTTTGGATTACGATTTTCAAAAATAATCTCATTGTGATTTTGTTGTTCATCAACATTGTGATTGAGATTTAACGTGATTTTTTTCAAGGTCCTCATAGCTTGTATTTTTTTAAAGGAAAAAGAAGCAGTTAATGTTTCTGTATTACAGTAAACAACATCAAATTTATTGCACATAAATATTTTGTGTTGTATAGGTTATGCTAAAAAAGGAAATTGGACCATGAATTGATATAAAAAAGAGTTTAATTCTGTAAAAGTTGTTGCCACTTTGACGTGCAGTCTTTTCGCTTTTCATGACAACAACTTCGTACAATTCTACCAATCAAGCGCGGCATAAACTGAAGTCAGGAAGTCATAAGTCTGATCATGCAATCAAATCTTCAGCTTTATTACTTTGACTTTTCTTGTTCCGTGAAACAATGTGAACATGTGTACTGCATTTTTTTAAAGCTCTGAACCAATCTAAAGACTAAATAAATAAATTCACAAATATTCAGGTAAAAAAAATAATAATAATAATCCTACCAACTGACTGAAATGAAGCCATTTTTCCCTCCCGAAATTGCACTGATTTGTGATTTGAAAATTGCATTGTGCTACATTGCGATGTTGATTCGAATTGGATTAAAAACAAAAAAATCCATCCTCTCATCTCATCAAATCTGTCATTTGGTGACGATGTCATGGCTATATTTTTGGTAATGCATGTTTTAACTTTGGCTCTCTTTGCATGTTTAGTACATTGATCTGCGTTGCATGTGTACCACTCACACGCTGACTTTCTACTGTGGGTCTTCCCTGATCGCAGTTGCGAAACCAATACATTATAGAAATGCTAATTTGCCTCCAATTAACACTGATCTAATCAGCCACTCCCCCAAAGGAGGAGCTGTTTTGAAATGAATAAGCATTTGCAAAGATGCACTCACTTATACAACCCCTGCCCAAATTTACCACAACAATGTGGAGTATGTCAATAAGAATTATAGGCATATTAATTGCTTGCAAAATGTCCTTTCAATGGTGTTGAATTTGCATCTTAAAGCAACCAGGGGCAACTGGTTATCCTTTCTTAACGCAGTTTGCGCTCCAATGAAAGATGGCATGATGCAAACTGCGGCAACGGAAACGCAACTCGCAATTATTCTCCTTCTACTGCACTGGCGTGGAAATAGGAGTTCAGAACATTTTGAGCCAATCTCCTCTGCCATTGAAATAGGTAATCAATAAATAAATTGATTTTGAAAAGACAACAACACCCATCCAAGATGTATCATATGCAAGGCCATGAAGTCTACAGTTAGAAATAATGGAACTTCCCACACATCAACACTTTCGGTTTGTTGGGTATCAGGAATATGATGTACCGTATAATTAATTTTACTTCTTAAAATATACACCTGTCCTCTTTCCAAATCATACAATGCATTCTGTTCCAAGTGATAACATCAAATTTCAATCCGTCAACTGCTTATCCAAACATCGCTAAAAGTGAAGTGACAATTTCAAGGCACAGAAGGAATGACACTCTTCTCCCAAACTTGTGGCGCAACTCCAAAGCGATGCGGTGAACCCGAAGCCAAGATGTTATCATCCTTTAAACATCTCCAAAGTACATCTTCGCGTCATTTCACCCTGCGACTTCAGTGACCCACACAAGAACTCAAAAAGGCACCTTTTGTTATTCCTGAGTTGCCGGCTGACGCTATGCGGCGTAGACAATAATAGAAGCTGTAAAACCAGTCCTACCAGGCTTGGCTTTTATAGTGCAGGGGCATTGTTTGGTGCTGCTGAGCTGCAATTTGGCTACATGGACGATTGAGCAACGAGTCGATGCGCACCTTCTGATATCATGTCCGCACATTTTTTATTTTTATTTTTTTATGTAATGTGGTAGGGCACAAAACAACACACTTTTTTTTTTGTTCCCCTTTCACCCTTTCATGCACCCTGTAACCTGATAACATGATAACCTGTCCACCGTAGTAACCGCTGTCCCTGAACGGGTTGATTTCAGTTTGTTACGCAACATTATAAAATTGTATTTATTTCCTTTATGGAAATTTCCTGTAACTTTTTCCTGTCTGCATTACTTTTTTTTTCTTTCATTATTTTACATTCAATACAGAGCAGCAATTAATAGCAAAATGTGTGTTACTAAAATTCCTGATTTAATTTCCATTGTCTGTCTGTCTGACTTCTTTTGATTTTGGTTCTCATGGTGTGTTGCAAAAAACTGGATATGCAGAGATTACCAATCTCTGAATTGCAAGACCGCTCAAATTTCCTCGGAATATCGATGTGCTCTGATTCACCGAAAGGCTAATGCCCAAAGTTTACATAACAAGCTGTTGGTATGGAACTTTTTGTAAAGGCATATCACTCTCTAACTGTGTGAAGTTATTATTATTCCATCAAGAAATTACCTTTCCTGTTTTTATTTTTTTTCATTTTCTTTCTTAAGGGAAAGAAAATATTTTATAATATTTAGATATAATTATATGATAATTTTTGATCTTAAGGGAACAATTCTGGGACTTAAACTACTGTGGTCTGTCCGATTCAAAATTGGATTATAACAGTCAAGTTTTAGAAGTAAGAATGCCTGCCGGTAAACACTTTTCATTTGCAAGTAGTTGCGAACAGAATAAATTGGAGACAATTACGACTGGCTCGATGACTCATGGCATTGTTTTCTTTTTAAAGGACACATTGGCGGATTAAAAAAAAAACCCACGAGACAATAATGAAGTGCTGTAATTTTCTTGGTATGTAGCCTCCGCAAATCACCGTGAGACTCATGTGACTATCCATCCATCCATTTTCCGAACCGCTTAATCCTCACTAGGGTCACGGGGGGTGCTGGAGCCTATCCCAGCCGCCTTCGGGCAGTAGGCGGGGGACACCCTGAACCGGTTGCCAGCCAATCGCAGGGCACACAGACACGAACAACCATGCGCGCACACACTCACACCTAGGGACAATTTAGTACGTTCAATCAGCCTGACATGCATGTATTTGGAACGTGGGAGGAAACCGGAGCACCCGGAGAAAACCCACACAGGCCCGGGGAGAACATGCAAACTCCACACAGGGAGGCCGGAACTGGAACTCATGTGACTATAATTTGTAAAAAAAAAAATATATATACACACAGTATATTTTTTTTATGTTTTATGTTTGAGAGGGAAGAAATTTCATCTGTGCTGTATGTTACATGTTACACATACAGTACATTTGACAATAAAGCTTATCCAATCCAAATATACACACACACACACACACACACACACACACACACACACACACACACACACACACATTGCACTGAACATGAGTTTCCTTTATTTTACCAAAGGCAAAAATCCTACTCGGTTACTTTGGTCTTTCCCACACATTCCAAAAATGCAAGAATTTCTTTTATCTCAGCCCCATTAAGAAGGTTGTATTTTGAAAACCTCTTTGGCTTGAGATATGTAGTCTTGAGTGTGTGAATGACCCACACAGTTGTGTAGCAGTGATGTCAACGGGGGGTGGGGGAGGGGGGGTCATGGGCTGATAGCGGCAGCTGAGCAAAGGTTGAGCAATGCAGAACAAGCGTTCACTCACCTGCTGCATTCCAGGCTCATCTGATCTGGAATGTCCTCAAGGCCTTAGCGGAGCCACTGGACAGTGAAAAGCACAAGCCACATTAAGGCTGAATGATTTGGGGGGGTGGGGGGGAACTAAATCCTCCACTCCACTCCATAATTTCATATGCTTTCATTTTTCAAGATCCCCTTCCCACATATTAAAACAAACATAAGCAATAAATTAACTCTTTCAGGGACAGAGGTCACGAGAGTGGACATCTTATCATATTATCAGGTTACAGGGTCCATCAAAGGGATCATCTGTTTTACAAAAAACAAACGGACTTATTGTACAAAAATAGTTTGGTCTTAAAGAAATAAAGGCACATTAAATCTGAATTATAATAAAAGACGTAGTCAGTAAATCAGATTACAACAGTCATGCAAACAAATCTTTGGCTTTATCCCTTCAACTTTTCATGTTTCATGAATAGATTATGTAAACATGTGGAGTGCACTTCTTCAGCGTTGAACTTTTTAAAACACTGTATACATAAAAAAAAATAAAACATACATATACCGTAATTTAAAAAAAAAAAAGCATAATGACCGACCGAAATGGAGCTGTTTTTCGTTTTTTTTTGTTTGTTTGTTTTGTTTTTAATGGGGGTGGGGGGTTGTGATTTAAAAATTATATTGTACTGTACTTGTGCTGTCAATTTGAATTCAATTCATTTTTTTCAGCCCTTATCCACCTGCACTCACTGGTTAATTTCAGAAACATTCTTAAAGCCTACAAGGCCGTGACTCCAAGGTTAATGGCAGTAAACATTTACCATATCTGTCAGTGCAGTCAGCATGACGTGCAGGCTTCTGAAGTTTGATGTTGGGCCTGAAGTGATGTCAAATATTACAGGTCAGCGAGCAAAGTATGAGCCTCCAAAAGATTTGCTTAATGTTTTCTAAGATCGAGATGATCATTGCTGTTTTGTTTTGTTTTTTTGAAGCAGTCCCTCAGGCCAGTGAAAGTTTTCAAAAGTTTTTAATTAATTTTTTTTAACTTCTATTTGCTCAGGGAGCGATCAGAGCTGCTGGAAGAGGCTAAGAAAATGGAAGCAGCCAAGTTTCGCTACATCTTGCCTGTGTATGGGATCTGCGAGGATGCACAGGGCCTGGTCATGGAGTACATGGAGAGAGGCTCCCTGGAAACCCTTCTGGCTACGGAGCCGCTGCCCTGGGAGCTCCGCTTCCGGATCATCCACGAGACGGCTGTTGGGATGAACTTCTTACACTGCATGGAGCCACCGCTGCTCCACTTGGACCTGAAGCCTGCCAACATCCTGCTGGACGCACACTGCCACGTCAAGGTGCGTTTTTGTCCGTTTCCACTTACACTGATGGGAAAATTATATTTAACAAACAACTAGAAAAGCTCTCATGAGAGAATAGACCACCACCAGGACTGAACCTTTTTGATGGGCTAAGTTGCGGTGGCCCTGTCAGAGCCGTACTGGCTCTATATAAGCATAAAATAAAAGGATATGTTGCCATGGTTAGTTTAGATTAAGCATTTTTATTTTGGGCAACTACATTCATAACTGTGTACTGACCTCATTAAAACCAAGGCATTGTTCATCCATCCATCCATTTTCTGAACCGCTTTATCCTCACAAGGGTCACGGGGCATGCTGGACCCTATCCCAGCCGTCTTCGGGCAGTCGGTGGGGGACACCCTGAACCGGTTGCCAGTCAATCGCAGACGAACAGCCATCTGCGCTCACACTCACCCTTGGGGACAATTTAGAGCAGTGGTGTCAAACTCATTTTTGTGTCGCGGGCCACTTCAGAGTTATGACTTCCTTCGGCGGGCCGGTGCAAAATCCCATCGTTATTTATTACTCATGACAATTTGACATTTCGATACAGATTTTAACAAGAATCATGATAGTTGGCACACATGATTTGCTCCTGCGGGCCACATTAAATGATGTGAGGGGCCAGATTTGGCCCCCGGGCCTTGACTTTGACGCCCGTGATTTAGAGTGTTCAATCAGCCTACCATGCATGTTTTTGGAATGTGGGAGGAAACCGGAGTACCCGGAGAAAACCCACGCAGGCCGGGATTGAACCCACGACCTCTGCACTGTCAGGTTGACACGCTAACCACTGGACCACTAGGCCGCCACAAAGCATTGTAATTTCACAAATGAATTTTGATGCTTCAAAGAATGAATCAGTGACGAAATTACTAACATATTTACATAGCCCTTATTTTCCATCATTGGACAGAATATATTTTTTTTGTTTTGAGCGCTGATCAAACTTTTTAGCTGCCGTTCACCTGGAGATATTTTTAAGATATTTGAAATGAAAGTGGAATCGAAGGTTTAAATAAATCACTGAGCTGCCTTCGGTGGTATTACGAAATTGATGATTAAGACAAGTTATTTTTGTCAACAAAAGTACCCAGTAATCTCACCCTTCCTTAAAGCTCACTCAACAAGCCACAGTTGTATTTTCTATCAAATAGCATTCCAGCAGTGTACCGGTTTGTCTTTCCTGTTCATCTGTTTGAAAATGACGGCCTTCAGTCCTAACAGACTTGTTGTTTTACTCGGAGCGGCTCAACTGAAATGAATGTAGTAGGTGGGAACCATCAATTTAACCGTAATAGCTACATGTAAACACCTCTTCCAGGCTTGTCCCTACAGGATTCCTTTAGTTTCCTGTATAAAGCACTCTGTGACTCTATCTGGATACATGTGTTTGTGTGACTGCGCGTGGGTGTGCTCACTCCACGACGAAGGGCCTCTCCTGCCTCTGCGGCATGCCGTAACTTGGCCCTGGAGTTTTGCTGCCGCTCTGCGCAAGGAAACGTAGTCAACTTGCGAGATGACTGGTCACGGTCTTCCGTTTAAGGCTCCGTGTTGTCTCTCTGTCTCAGATATCAGATTTTGGCCTGGCTCACTGGAACGGTTTGTCACGGGCCGATGACATAAGTCGGGACGGCTTCTGCGGCACCATCGCCTACCTGCCACCTGAAAGCATCATTGAGAAAGACCGAATGCCTGACACCAAACATGACATATACAGGTTGGATTTTTTTTTTTTAAGCCTCTAATTGCACAGAATTATGTGAGAAACAATGTAATGTAAAACCGATGCTTCTGTTTTTTTTCCTCCAGTTTTTCCATTGTCATCTGGGGCATCCTTACTCAGAAGAAACCCTATCAAGGTAAGACCAAAGTATGATTTAAATAATACAGCAAAAAGTATCCCGACAGCGAACATCTCATATAAAAAAAAGTCTTAAAGACAGAATACAGCCATGAATCTAACGATAGCCAAATTCCAATCGTATTTGAATGAAATTTCATTTTAACCTATGTTGAACTTTATGCCCATAACATAAACGCAACAGTCAGAGACAATAAGACCGCTTTCCCACTGAAATTAGCGGGTAGTAGTGATCCGTGGCGAGACGCAACCGACTGGCATATTGTCCCTTTCCCATTGACCAACAGAAGGCGATTCTGCCCCCCCCCCCCACACTTCCATCACTCTGCGTCTGGTTACGTCACCACGCTGTGATTGCGTAGATGATAGTGCGACAGATTTCTTGGTGGTAAACAAAGCAACATGGAAGCGAGTGTTCTTTCTTTTATCATGCTTTTTTTCCTCAAAATGGTCGAAAAGCATCGGAGGATCACCTCCTTGCTCCTACTGAGACAACAGCTTAAGGGGCGATCTCCTAGCTTCGTGTTGGGAGCGTGCTATATACGAGGCCGATGAGGCACGATGTTATGACTCATCACGTACCGCCCTAAGTCATCACGTAATTACCAGGAAGTCCTGTGTTTGGCTTTTACACTGCAAGCGGAGGCGATCCGAGGCGATCACAACCCGCCTCCGATGGCGTGCTGGTGGACACGGATCCACACTCTTTTCTCGCTGCCCAAAAAAGCGTGTTTACCCGTGATTTTGCGGCAGTGGGAAACGGGTATAAGTGAAGCCCTTTACAAACCACAATCACATTCACTTATTCCATTTGTAGATTGATATGTTATCCCCATTCTTGTCGACTATGTTCGATGTTTGCCTTAATCCTTTCATACAACCCGATAAAATGGTAAGCTGTCCACTGTCGTAACCGCTGTCCCTCAAAGGGTTAATAGTGTCTACATGTGTGCTTGTGTGCACGCGTTTGTCTAGTAAATACCAGCAAATATCCGTGGATGGGGTTAATCCAGTGGTTCTCAATTACTTTCTGTCATGCTCCCCCAAGGAAGAGTAAAACATCTCGCGCCCCCCCCCCTCCTCCACACGACTATAAATAGTATCATTTGTCTATAAAATTGTTCTAAGTACACTTTTGCATAACACTGTATACTTATTCACGTATAAGAGAATAAAAAAAGAAAGATATATGGACCAACTTACAACAAAGAATAGCTTTAGTAACTGGAACAGAAAAGATTTAAAGTGCATCTGAAATTCAAAAATAACATAAAATCCTTAATTTAACGATAAATATTTTTTGACTGACCATGTCAAACCATACGATACTGAAAAATAAAATTACATAAAATCACAAACTAATCGCCAACATTATCTCAGGAGCACAATATTAAAAATAAACTTTAACCAGCAAAACAAAAATATATAAAAGTATGTGTGCTTTTTTTTTTTTTTTTAAATCAATGGTGATGTCTGGATTAATGGCTACAATGAGCACGTTTTGCAATGCACAGCTTTTCGAAGCGAGGTTTGAAGCAGGACACAGCAACTCTCGGCTCCTGCTCAATGTGTAGCCGGGACCTGTATTTTAGTTTACTGAAGTAGCAGTCACAAAGCGGTTTGATTGTTGGCAATATTCGGCACGTTTTCATTGAAAAAAACTCAAGCAGCTTATCAGCATGATTGGGGTTTAATGTCTTTAAGTGACGCCTTAATTTATTTGGCTTCATGCTGTCCGCTACCAAAATTTTTAGACACAGTTAGCACATCGATCTTTCCTTGTCTGCCACCGCAGTCACATTGAAGCCAAGCGCTACATACGCCTCGTCATATTTCCTCCCTGAGAATGCTCCCTGCGCAAACTCTGCCAATGAGAGCGCCACTGCCCCCTAACGTAGTGGAGGTGCAACTGCACGTTATTTTAGGACAGTAAAAAAATAAAAAAGCATGTCCCCTGAGGTCAAACGCGCCCCACTATTTGAGAAACACTGGGTTAATCTGATAAATAAGGTGTATTTTGTCCTTTCAGGTAGCAATGCAGTTCAAATGACTATAAGAGCAAAGTTGTTTACATGGTGGCCAGATTGGTGCCCGAATGAAAAAGTGCCCCGCTGGCCTACTTTTGGCTTCACCACAATCGATTAGAGAAGTCAGCAACTTTGATCGTGTCGCTCTGTTTCCTTCTGGGAAACAGTACACTCTGTAGCTACTCATCTACAGATTTAATGACCCTCTCTTCTTTATTTGCACCAACTCTTCCTATAAACCGGTTTGAATCCAGTGAAATGAAATGACTTTTATTGTTGGATAAAGCAGCACGCTGGCCTCATGGTCTGAGGTTTTTGGGGTCAAATCTCTGATCAGGCCCTGCTGTGCGTTTGTGGAGTTTTGATATTCTTCCTGTCCTTGTGTGGGTTTTCGAGATGAAAGTTGAGTGCAAATGGTTGGTTGTTTATATGTGCCCTGTGATTGGTTGGCGACTCATCCAGGGTGAAACTCAGCTTCTTGGCCACAGTCAGCTGCTCACCCCCAACTAAAGTGAGGATGAGCGCTCAAGAAAATAAATTATTAGGTTTTTATTATATACATCTGTGATTCCGACCTGTGGTCTTTGTTTGAAACGATACATTGTTACTCGGAAACGGAGAAAATGATGAAATTGGTTCTTTGGTCGGTTTTCCCGATAGGAGAGAACAACATCTTGCAGATCATGGTGAAGGTGGTGAAAGGGGTGCGTCCGGATCTCGGGGCAGTGCCGCGTAGTCACCCTACCACCTGCACTGGCTTCCTGAGTCTAATGCAACGCTGCTGGGCAACTAGTCCCGAGGCCAGACCCAGCTTCCAGGGTAAGCTTTCTTTTTCATATGCTCCTCACTTTTCGGCTTTTCCTTCAAAACAGTCTTTTTTTTTTCTTATTGACTAATGCTGCACTGGTGGTAACAATACGCCTCATTATGTTTGATTATTACTATATTTATTTAACCCTTTTATGCACCCTGGAACCCGATAACATGGTAAACTGTCTACTGTACTAACCACTGTGCCTGAGAGGGTTGATATATTGCTGGTGTCAGGCAGAAGCCCCGATACCGCTAAAATCATCACTTCCAGGAGACTCCAAAAATGTTCAAACATGAATATGCCATCATCAAAGAGAGCAGGCCATTTTCAGCACTTGCGATTGTTCAGTAATTGGTATAAATAACACTCGCACACACTAATCATGTGAGTGAATAGCTGTGGGGAAAAGCCAATAATTGCTACTTTGCTTTACGTTGTCCGGCCCATCTTTTAGAAGGACTCTTAACTGACGGCGGGCAGAATTAAATTTAAAAAGTTGAAGTACGAAACACACTTTTCACATACAGTACCTGTAGCATAAAACTGATTTTCTTTCCTCGTCATCCCCAATGTCATCTCTGTTGTTTCCTAAATGTTGACTAATCTATTGATGATTCTTCCAGACATCACATCCGAAGCTGAAGCTCTGTGCTGCAAACCTCAAGACGAGCCCAAGACTCCGACCTTGCCAGAGTCGGAGCCTACTTCCTGTGATGGTCTTTCCCCTCACCGCCAGGTAGATATTGACTCCCTTGTTTAACCCTTTGAGGGACAGTGGTTACTAATGTGGACAGCTTATCATGTT
>CAAKHF010001322.1:5221-16280 GCA_901007745.1 Hippocampus kuda | reverse complement strand
GACTCCGACCTTGCCAGAGTCGGAGCCTACTTCCTGTGATGGTCTTTCCCCTCACCGCCAGGTAGATATTGACTCCCTTGTTTAACCCTTTGAGGGACAGTGGTTACTAATGTGGACAGCTTATCATGTTATCAAGTTATAGGGTGCATCAAAGGGTTATGGGGACATTAAAAGTGTTTGAAGGAAGCAGTCACTATAAATAATTGGAAAGTTTCACACATGGAAGTGAAGGATGCGGGATTGTAGATATGATCAGGGCTGGAGTTGGCCTTCTGGTATATCGAACAGATACCAGTTCACCTGGCAACTTAATTGAACTGTGTTTTCTCTTCTTTCTACCCAAATTCTTGCTGCTGAAGGCTGTAAATTTCCCCAATGTGGGACAAATAAAGGATATCTTATCTTATCTTAACTTTCGGGACCGATCCAGTGCTATTTAATTATTATTTTTCTCCAAATTTCCTTCTGTGGTGTATGAATATTACTATGCATTTGGCCATTCCGGTGATGAGAAAAATAGTATTTATTTGTGCCTAGGCATGTACATCTATTTGTCAGTCTGTGCGTGTATGTAGGGAAGTGCATGTACATATGCATATGTAAATAAGAAACAGTAACATAAAAGGGTGAGGTATATGTATCACAATTAGTCATGAAGATATTATGGAGAAGGGGCGGGGTTAAATAAGTTCCCACTTTTCAGGCATGTAATCGAAATGACTGTGCTCTTGTACTTTCCATGATTGTCCATTTTGTGCAATATAAATATATGCTTTTTTTTTTTTTTTACTTGTCCATTTATAAGTTGCATGTCATTTATATTTTCTGAATGGAAAAAGACAGTACAAAAGTAGAGTAAGACTCTACTGCTCTTTTCCTATATTCCAACCTGTTGGTACCCTCAAGAATACTGTATATATTTTTTTCATTTTTATTTTCATGGTTGTTTATCTGCATGTGTTCCAGACACTGTTATTACTTGGTGAGTTATTTTCACAGTAAATATTTAATTAGAACGACTGTGACATGGCCAAAGAAGAATGTTGACTGATGGGATTGCTCAAGCCTGTCTGCTGTGTGTCACATCCGCACTGTTGATTTTGTGACAAGATAAACACGGTGACCCGGCACCAGACTTCATGAATATTTATCTGTCTGTTAAAATGATAGGGTTTTGGATTTGAATGGTTATTCATTTTGGCATGGTTAGTCTTTAACTGAGCAAGGGATATTAAAAGAAACAAGCATTTTTTTTTCATAACTTAAAACACGTTCCATACTTCAAGGATCAGGAATTATAGAGGAGAGAGAGGATGATTTCAGGATTTATAATAATAATAATGAAAGTTTTTTCACTCATGGAGGCAGCAGTTCTGCATGATATTCTTTCAGACAGTGCTTTCCAGCTACTACTTGAAAGTGGCTCTTGATCTTCACCCACCCTAGCTGATAATATCAGGATGAGAAATCTCAATTAGACTGTCCAGTTTCCATTATAAGGCCCCTTTTGAAAATTGCCTCAACATTCCGATTGTGCTAGAAGTGGCATTGGACTAAAACACTTGCCACTCACTTTACCCAACACGGAATGGCATGGAACGTATGTGTGTCAGAGAACAGTTTGTCCACAAATCCCTAACTGGTCTATTCTCTCCACAGGTTAAAAACAGTAAGCAACCAGTGCGTCCGATCTCGGCCATGTTGCCTGAAAAAGACTACAGTCTGTCCGAGCTGTTGACCCAGGTGGATTCGGGGATCTCGAGGAGCTTTGATCGACTAAAGGAAGACAGCTGCCAGAGCAAAGAGAACACTAGCAAGAGGCTGTCTGGCATGTCCTCCGCGGATTCAGCCTTCTCTTCGCAAGATTCTATAACGCTCTCTTTTGAGAAGGAAAGCACCATTGGTAAGAGTTAACCTAAAAGTCAAAGCTTGAACACAGAAGAATAGAAGTTAATGTCTCGTGTTGTAGTGGGTATTAAATGGCTTCTTCTTCCGACTAGATTCCGGTGAGGTCCACAAAAGGAAGTTATGCGACGCCATCAGAACAAAGGACATTGCAAAACTGATGAAGCTCCTGCAGCCGCAGGATGTTGACCTTCTCCTCGACGGAGGAGGCAGCCTCCTCCATCACGCTATCATCTTGGACAACGAGGAAGCCGTCAAATTCCTTCTGCTGAACAACGCCAATCCCAACCTCGCCAATGCGCGTGGCTCCACCCCCCTCCACATGGCCACAGAGAAGCACTTGAAGCCCCTAGCAGAACTTCTGCTCGGCCGGCGGAGCACCAACGTCAATGCCAAGGATGAGGACCAGTACACGGCCTTGCACTGGGCGGCGCAGAATGGCGACGAGGCCATGACGCGCCTGCTGCTTGAACGGGGGGCGGCCATCAACGAGACCGACGGTCAGGGACGCACGCCTGCTCACATCGCCTGCCAGCACGGCCAGGAGAACGTCGTCCGTGTGCTGCTGAGATATGGCGCCAATGTCCGGATCAAAGGCAAGGACAATTGGACGGCGCTACATTTGGCTGCCTGGCAGGGTCACCTGGGAATCCTGAAACTACTGGTCAAGCAGGCGGGTGCCGACGTCAACGGCCAAACGACGGACGGACGCGCGGCGCTGCATTTAGCTTGCCAGAGGGGGCAGTACCGAGTGGCCCGAATCCTAATCGAACTCAAGGCAGACATTCACATGAAAACCTTGGAGTTAAACACGCCCTTGCATGTTGCGGCGGAAACCGGTCACACCAGCACATCCCGCCTCCTGATCAAACACCACGCGGATATCCACGCCGAGAACAGCCAAGGATTTACTCCTCTTCACTTGGCCTGCCAGAGAGGCCACCTGGCCACAGTCAAGATGTTAATAGAAGAAGGAGCCGATCCTCAAAAACTTACGCGGGCCCAACGGAGTCCATTCCACCTGGCAGCTGAGAGCGGACACAGTGCAGTTCTGAAAAAACTGCTCCTTCACTGTCCAGAATGGGGCGCTCTGTCAGATAAGCACAACCCGTTGCACCTGGCAGACGAGAGGCGATACTTGCCAGAGGACCCCCAGGACTTAATTAGCGAAAGCTTGGCACCGCCTGAGCCCAAGCAGCCACCAGAGGCTAAGTCACTCCAGAGGAGAGTCGTCATTCTCAAACTGACGGAGCGCAAAGACAATCCACAGGCGACCACCTCACAGTGCGCACCAGCTATGTGCTAACAGAAGAAAAAGTGCTGCTGATACTGTCAAAACTGATGCCCATTTGGTGCTTCTCAGTTTTCAACGGAACAGAATATGCTGTTAGCATTTTATCATTCTTCAAAAAGCTTCCATGTAAATGTTTATTTATGACAATATTTAGAATGTACTTTTTTAACCCATTTTTTTTTAACTGCATAAACACATTTGGTAAGATGAAAACTGGTTTGGAAACACAGGTTTGTGGACCTTTTTGAGAATGTTGAACTGTACATACCTGTAAATCATGTATGGGGTAGACACACCTTTTTGTTATTGTTTCAGAGTCGTTATGGATTTTAAAAAGCTTTGACAATGTTATGTCCCTGTTGCATATGAGTGCTACATCACAGAATCCATTAAAATACCTTTCGCTTTACTGTAATTTAGCTTCTCGACTTTTTCCTATTTCAACTGTGAAATAGCTTAATCTGGTCCTAATTGTATGGTATGGCTGACATTTTGAGGTTATGCAAGAGTGCCATACAAGAAGCCATGCTCAGTTGTTATCGTAAGTTAGTGTCTCTCATTTGATTGGTTTATATTTATGGCTTAAGAATATTTTTTATGCAAATATCCACTAGTCTGTAATATTAATAGTGTAAGCATATGTTAATGCAAATTCTCTGAATATATAAATTGGAGAAACTTAGCCAGAAAAGGGAAATAAGGAATGTGCCGACTAACATCTTTGCCCCTACTAGCTTAGTCTCGCCATAGGCACACAGCTCAAAAGAGGTGTGTCCGATCTCCCGATCTTTTTTTCAGATCTATGGTGGTCACCAAACAAGCTAATAGTTAGCATGTCTTATTTTATTTCTTCTGCTACTGCTACTCTGTCTTCATCTTTGTAATTTCCAGCAGTCAGGATACCCTGTGGCACCATGTTGCCCCTCACAGGCCAGGCTTGGTACGACAGCTGATTTCAAGCAGGAGACCCTTCATTTTCAGAGATGCTTGTCAGGTGAGTGACGTGCCGTTTGTCATTTTGAATACATCACTGTAAGAGAAATAAGAACATGATTTTTTATTGCCATGTTTGTGATTAGGGTTCTTTTTTTTTTTTTTTTTAATTTACATTTCATGTCATCTTCCATCAACCAGGAAGTTGTCAGATTGAAAAACAAACACAGACGTAGTCCCTTTTTTATGATTCACGAGTGCAGTATAGCCAAGAAAGTATCTCGTTTCATGTGTCTCAGATTTTGTTCTCACAACTACGCTCACCACCCGCATGTGAGAAACAATCATCGCCCTTGACAAGAGGCCGAGCTGGCGTGTCTACATCTGTACCCTCGGTTTAAGTGAAATCACAGCCTTGTCTCCTCCCCAGACTCCACAGACCACGCTCAGGTTGGCAAGCATCATGGGAACTGCCCCGGAGGTGGATCACATGATGCGTGCGTGATTAAGAAATGAGTGAGGGTGCTGACGTTCCACTAGCAATTTCAGCGTGTTGATAAGAACGTGTCATCACAAAGCCCCTGTCTCATCCCAGGCGCCCTGAAGACTTGGCTCTTAGAACCCGAGGCATGATGTCGAGTGGCAAATGCTTAATTGTCCTGTCTTTAGTCATCTTTTCAGAGAGGCTAAAAATGAATAACAGGTGTAATTTGAAGCGTCTACTCCCAGGCGAAAATTTGAAAATTTTTCCGATCTATTGTAGCTCCGGTGATGTGATTTTGTTGACATTGCCCAATCATAGCTTCTGTTTTTAGATATGATGTTTTTATAAATGTCAAAAATGACCTTTTCTGATCATCAGCAGCATTAGTATCACGTCTTAGATAATTTATTATTGTCAGTCGGGCCCGGCTGATATTTAGTGTCATTTCAAAAATAATAATCAGCCAGAGTTTTTTGCCAATTAAATGCCACGATAATCATATTCTCTCATTAAACAGTAATTCTGTTCAATATGGGTAGGAGATAAAGGACATATACGGCTGACAAAATGTTATTCTGTGTGAATTGCGAGATTCAATGACTGTAACTCTATAGCTCAACGTTTTAGTATTTTTGCGGTGATTCCAAATCTGTCCGCGTTTTTTTCTCTAGCACGTCAGGTTTTCATAATAAGTATAATAATCACAATATAATATGAAAAATAGTAAGTGAGTAATGTTCATGAATTAAGGGTTAGGTTCAGCAACAATTTTTTCTGAAGCGTCAAAGCTATAAACTGGAACGCATGGTAAAATCCAGATTGCGCAACCTTTTATAGGTCAGGGTTAAAAACAAATAAAATAGCTCAAAAACCTGTTGTGCAAGAAAAAAAGTCAAGACATTTTTTTAAAATCTCTGTCAAAAATACATTGAGGGGCATAGAAAGCCATCTCACGTCAAAATTTGCTACTAGTGTTGTCTCCATAAATTTGAAATGCAACTCTGTCAAGGTGGCATGTTCTGACATGTGAGAACGCCGTCTGTTTTTTTTTTTAAAGTCATCACTTCATGTCAAAAAATATTTATAATGGGGGAGAGGAAATGACATTTAAAAGGCAACATGTGTAAATCATATTTTGACTGTATAGTTCAAAAATATATCGACTAAAGGTCAATGTATTGTAAAACAGTCAAAACATCTGCCTGTTATTCATATCTTTGCATCATGGACCAAAAAAGTTCCTTTATTCATTTTCAACGTTTTAAAATAATCGGCCAATTCATCGGTCATCTGAATTTTTTTTTTTTTTCTCAGAATTGTCAGCATTGGTATTGGCCTCAGAAAAGTCCACATCGATCGGGTCCTAATTGTTAGACGTTCAAAATGTACCCTCAGAGTACATTTTGAACACATTGTTGAACACAACAATAGTAAAACGGTTCCGCGTACTCCAGCTGCCACACAAGAAAAAACATTGATGTGTGAATGTGAGTGTGAATAATTTACATCCCCTGCGACTGGCTGAAAACCAGATTAGGGTGTGCCCCATTTCTCACAATAAACCAGCTGGGATAGGCTCCAGCCCAGCCACAACCCTAATCAGGATGGATGTGAAACTTTGTAGAGTCGATTTTTCATTGAAACTGAAGGTTTGTTGCATGTGGGAATATTGCCTTGATTTTTAAATTTTTTTTTTTTTTTTTAAAGTTGTGAATGTGTCTTTGGAGCTTATATTATACGTATTCATGGGTCACCTTCATTTTCTGCTTGTCTGTCTTCCCACTCAGCGTTTTGGCTGCTTCCCCACTATCACCGTTGAAAGATGAGTGTCACTCCCTCTAGGTTGTGACTGTCTGCTTGTGTAAGATACATCCAAAGTGTAAAAGCCTGTGGAGCCGCATTCACTGGGCTAATGGGAGACTTCCGGTGTCATCAACCCAATTGTGTTAATTACAGAGCATGGAATATATGACACATCTTAATATAGTGGGTGTAAGTTCACCTTCCATTGTAAACAAGTGATGCAATGGGATGTCAGATGGTTTATGTGTAGTCATTATGACTAGGTTTTTTTAATTTTTATTTTATTATTTTATTTTTTTAACTGTACTCCCCCTTAGGGGGAGATTGGATTTCCATTCACTAATATAGCAGCAAAAAGACTCATGAATCCAAAACTTTTCAAAACAAACATGTTCACTCATTATATACATTCCACAATGTTTCTATAGTACTGTGTCTAACTCGAGGCTCGGGGGCCAGATCCGGGCCGCCACGTCATTTTATGTGGCCCGCGAAAGCAAATTATCTGTGTCAATTTGCATGATCCTTGTTAAAATCTTGACATCTAGTGATAATTGTGTTACCTTGTTTACACTACCTTGAGCAGTAATTTAACATATTGTTGCCATGACCGATTTCAAAACTAGTAATCCATCAACTTGTTGTGTAGAAGTAATAATACGATGGGAAACATTTGTTCAGTTTCACCGTCATAACGGCCCTCCAAGGGAAGACATAACTCCAAAGTGGCCCACGACAAAAATGAGGGTTTGAATATTTGTCGATATTTGCCATGCAATTGACAAGCCACGAGTCCAGTTTGGACCCTGCCTCTCACTAAAAGTCAGCTGGGATAGGTTACAGCTCATCCAATGATGAGCATCATCTTTGCAGAAAATTGATAGATGAAAAACCTTGGATGAGTATGGGCGCTCATTATAATAGGTACTGTCATACTATTGTCTTCAAGGCAACTTAAACGAACAATCGTGGGTGGGGTGTGGTCTCCAAGTGCCCACTTGATGGCGCACATTTTCTTCTGCCATGTCGAGACTCGTGTGTACATCTACCTGCTTTTAAATGAAACTGAAGAAGCCATTTTGGTAAGATATCCTTTATTTGTCCCACACTGGGGAAATTTACAGTCTACAGCAGCAATTTTGGGGGTAGAAAGAAGAAAGAAGAGTGGCCATAACTGAAGTCGCCTGTGACCACTCCCACAATGGCGCACCCCTTCCTCTTGTAATCTGCAAAAATACCAATACCCGGTCTGCTTTGCCACAGTGCAGAGTTGTGCCACTGGCCACTCACAATTTACGATGATTGTGCAAACAGTGCCCTTGGGGTTATGATAACATCTGTTTTGAAGGCTGGTCCTGTCTCATGCAAATATACCACAGCTCACCGCACACCCCTTTGCTTTTGGGTCAATGCCGTGTACTGGTTCAATTACCACAAAAGCCAAAGGAGGGCTGAGGATGTTGTGACCAGGTGAACGGCCACTTGTTCACAAGCAGGCCAGAGTCTGCTTGTGAGAAATGCAAAGCCCTATAAAGACAATGTTGAAGTGTATTTTCACTCATGAAGGGAGCACTTCATCACAAGATCACTTGTAGTCTCACATGCGCAAGTGCAACACCAAGTACTACCAAGATCAAGTTTCAGAGGTGATGACGATGACACTGTGGTTTAGGTCCTATTTGGCTGACAGAACCTTTTGTGTAAGCCTTGGCTGCTCTGAGTCACGCACTGCTCCCCTGTCATGTGGTGTTCCACAGGGCTCAATTCTGGGGTCTCTGCTGTTCTCGCTGTATCTGCTCCCATTGGGTTCCATCTTAAGGAAACATGGCATTCCCTTCCACTGCTATGCAGATGACTGCCAGATCTATGTCCCACTGAGCAAAAAAGACGCCTTCTCATTAGGACCCCTCCTGTCCTGCCTGGAAGAAATCAAAACCTGGATGTATTTCTTGAAATTCAATGAAAAGAAGACAGAGGTGATAGTATTTGGTCCCAGTGGCCCTTGTACATCCCATCCTGTAGACTTGGGCCCCCTGTCTCCTTATCTTAAGTCAACAGTCTCAAACTTGGGCCTTAAACTGGACAGTGATTTCAAACTTGATCGGCAAATTGGTGCTGTTGTTAGATCCAGCTTCTTTCACCTCAGACAGCTGGCCAAAATAAAACCTCTCCTCTCTCATGAACACTTTGAGACAGTAATTCATGCCTTTGTCACATCCCGGCTTGATTACTGCAATGCCCTTTACTTTGGAGTCAACCAGTCCTCCATTAAGCGCCTTCAGCTGGTCCAGAATGCCGCTGCTCGCCTCTTGACTGGTACTCGTAAGAGGGAGCACATAACTCCTACTCTGGCATCCCTTCACTGGCTCCCCATACATTTTAGAGTTTTGTTCAAGATCCTCTTATTTGTTTTCAAATCTCTAAATAATCTCGCGCCACCTTACCTCTCTGAGCTCATCCGCCCCTACACACCTGCCCGACGCCTCAGGTCTGTGGACCAGACATTATTAGAAGTGCCAAGAACTAAACTGAGACTCAGAGGCGATCGAGCCTTTTCTGTTGCTGGTCCTCCCACTGAACATTCGGCAAGCCTCCTCGCTGCCCATCTTCAAAACCCTCCTCAAAACTCACTTGTATTCTTTGGCATTCGACTCAGCATGACTTATGACTTAGATTTGTTCTCGGTTTTACTGTTTGGTGCTTTCTACCGTCTTTATTACCGATTTGTTTTACTGTTTATCATACATATGTTCAATTGATCCATGTACAGCACTTTGTATACAGCGATGGCTGTTTGAAAGTGCTCTATAAATACAGGTGACTTGACTTGACTTGACTTGACACTGTTAGTGAATGCTAATCCGTGCTAACGCTGCAGCTCTCTTCACCTTCTGGATTTGACAGAAAGTGTAGTTTGGTCATTGCTTGAAAGTCAGATAATGGATCAATGGCTCTGGGTAAAGTCATGGCAAATGAAAATCGGTACATGTGGTAATGTTACCCAAATTAGCTGAACTGTGATGTCACAATTCAGAATGGCTTGCTTACAGACACATTTTCAAGACTGCAACATGGTTTGGTTGGCTTTGTAATTTCACACTCCATGGGTGGGCAGATAGTCGAGAGACCGAACTACTATGAGAAGCAATTCAAAAGTACATTTATCATACTATGTCCTTTTTAAATGCTTTCTCTTCAAATTAAATACAATTGCTTATATTTAAGCATGAAACAAAATTTATCGGCATATGACTGGCTCCAAGAGGGAATTGACAATCTTTCCAAATGCTGTGAGCTGTTTTCCTCCGCAATCTTTTTCCATCCTCTTCATTTATTTTAACCTCACGGAACAAGCTAAGCAAGATCTGAGACCTCGCCTCTCAAGACACAAGGCGTGCGACAACATGTGCACCTTTCCTCCAGGCGAACACATGGACGTGGGCGCACTCACACAGCATTAATGGAATACAGTACACGATTTATGGCCTGTTTCCTTGTGCTTGCACAATGACACAGAAGTTGCATTTTGGCAAACTGGGCAAAAGGTGAAGATATGATTTGAAATTATGTTACACAGGACAGGCAAATTCATGTGTTTGTACTGTGTAGACAACATTTTCTGGTCTAATGTTGAGAAACAATGGAGGGGAATGGTTCCTGGAGATGTTTTGAGATTAAAATTGTGAGGATTAAGTCCACACAGGGGCGGGAGGAGGTGCGATGATGTCACTACAAAGCAAACAGTGTGCTCGTACTGAGTCAACACATGTACCTCCTGCCAGCTAATAGAAAACTTTTGCCAACAGAGCAGGAGTGCATTCATCACTTCGACACCCTGGGAATTAAATATAAGAAATAACCTGGGGTTGTGGGGGGGAAGGGGATTTGTGTTGTGTACAGCAGCACATTTATAAGAGAGCTTTTTATTAAATTTTTGATATTGTTGAACATAAGAGAAATTCAATACATTTTTCAGGTTGACTAAGAATTTCATATGCTGTTGTTTTTGTTTTGGTGTTCAGTTAGGCTTTTGCATAGCTAGCCCAAGCGTCCAAAGAGTCCCTGAGCAAGCATCAAAAACTTAAATAAAGTTATTTAAACTTAAATAACTGAACACATGGGCGTGAAAAAATGTAGGGAAAAAAAGCTTAAAAAGAATATGCTTTGAATAATTAGGTGCAAAAAGTTTTTCTTTCAAAAATAAAAAAATAAGTACCTTAATACAAACATGTTTTATGATACTCTATTCTACCTACATACTATTAAAAATCTAAGTAAAAAAAAAACAAAACTCCAGGTTCTGTTCACAGTTAAGTGAGTTTAGGGGGCCCCCTTGTGGTCACGGGGCCCCGCTTGAGCATGTGCTTGGTTCGCTTATGCTTGGGCCAGGTCTGGGCTTGACTACTACATTCAATAATTCTCCTCAGAGAACCCCTTACGATAGAAAGGGGACATATTAGGCAGACAAGTAGACTTTTTTAACTCTTGTATACTGTACAATGTTTACCAAGTCATTGAAGTATTTGTCAACTAATCACAGAAAGTGTCAGATTATTATTATTATTATTATTATTATTATTATTATTATTATTATTATTGTTATTTTACTTTGAGCAGTTTTAACCTTTTTCTTCTTTCTT
>CAAKHF010001320.1:79429-96248 GCA_901007745.1 Hippocampus kuda | reverse complement strand
CCCTCCCCCAGGGGGGGGGGGGGGGGGGGGGGGGGGGGGGGAACACTCAAGCATCTGTTTACATTTGCTGAATGGGATGGAATGGAAGACCTGTACCTGAGTACGGTGGCCTGGGAGGGATGGGAGGGACTAGCAACTTGCCAACAGGGTCAGAGAAGGACGACACGCCCTCTTTGACGCTGTCCAGGCTCCAGCTACTGGGCGTGGGTCGCACTTTTGACGGCAAACGGAGGACATCACAATCATCGCCATAACATCAACAACAACAACAAGATGGCGGGTGCATGCACAAACACAAAGACCAACCATGCAATGCAAAACATGAGTGCACCGAGGGAACATTCTCTGCCGTGCAATCTTTCATGATTATTATGATCATGCGGAGTCTCTTTTCATCATCTTCTCAGAAAAGTGTCACGTGAGCCCTTGTGCGACCCCCGCCGTCGCGACAGGATGCTCGAGTATCCGCAACTCCAACGTGTCATTTCACGCACTCGAGGCAATCACGGGTTTCCTGCAAATCGTCACGCTCGTCGTCTTTTGTGCTAATTGCGGCATACTGCACCTAAAAGTGTCGCGTTTACCGCGTCGTGGCGGCACTTCCTCATTTGCACCGCCATCACTTCCGCAGTCTTCGCTCATTACTTCGCAGTGGTTGTTTTCCTTCGTCGCAGGGCTCATGAAAGAAAATCGCGTGGTGGTTTTGTGAAACATATGCACGTTTTTTTTTTTTTCCCCCCACCGTCGAGCTAAAAGGAAAAATTAAAAAGGCCTAACCCGGGGGCTTTGCTGCTAGATGAGCATTTATATTTCCAAATTCCACACCCATCACTCAGGAAAGCCTGCAAAGGCATGACTCACGCGAGCGCCCACTCTAATGAGCTAAACACAATAGCTGTGATGTGCGTGATGCAGTCGGAGAGCGATGAATTGAACCCCCGCAAGCGTCATCGTGAGCTTTGCAAGAAGCGCGACGCCGTCAAGCTGCGCAGAGTCAAGTGGCGCTTTTTTTTTTTACCTTTGTCTGGAGCCGAGAGGTTGGGGTCACTGCGAGGTAAAGTGGCGTCACCTATGTGATGAGGAGCGGCCCTCTGCGCACACGCACGCACAGAAAGGCATTTGGCATGACACAACCAACACAAAAAATATAGGTTGCCCCGAATTAGTCATCTGCTATGCAAGAACACGATGGCCTTGCCGATACTTTTTTTTTTCCCCACAACTTGTGTGCAGGTGAAGTGCGGGGGAGTTGAACAGCCTTGAGAAGCAAACACAGATTCGTGCTGTTTTTTTTTTTTTTTCTTCTTTCAACCATATCCGCCGTTGAGGCTCAAGTGTACACGCGTTGGCCTTCAAGCAAAATCGTCTTTTTCTAAAGGCTTCAATGTTTGCTTTTGGTGAAGGTTCGCCTTCATAGAACATCAACAACGCTTGCGCCGATATTCGGAAAAGTGGATCAAATACAAAACGAGCTAAAGATTTGTATTCGCTGATAAATGTTTCAAAAGGAGAGACTATAGATAGATAGATAGAAAATGCCTGAATATTTTCTGCCGTGCTAATCACATCTGCCATCTTAATGCATCACTGTCGCCAACCTGCGCAGGGTCCAGCGGGTTGGGGAAGATGGCACTGACGGGCCTCTCTCTCGGCGACAGGCAGGCGTTCTCTCTGGAGTGCTTGTGTTTCTCGGCCATCTGCGGCGAACCTGCAGCGGGCGGCCGGCCGTGAGTCAGAGCGGGAACACACGCGGAGCGGCGGGGGAGGCGTTAGACTGTTACACGCCAAGACCTGGACGCGGGCTGAGTGCGATTCGCCTCCCGCTGGCCTCCGCAACATGATAAATAGCCCACGCTCTCATTCAGAGCGGACGAATGACGCAACAGCCCCTCGGCCTGTCGTCGCCGACTCGCGAGCCATAAGTCACGACGGGCTTTACGGCAAGCCGCGGGCCAGCTGCTCGGCAACGGCGAGCGTATACGCGCCCATTAACGTCGGCGCGCATTCAATCTTTTGATGATTGATTTCAGGTCGAAATATCGCGCGATGAGTCGGGTCCAGAGAAGACCTGCGATACTCAGCAGAGACTGTAATGAGATCCCCTCGCACCGCATTCTCGGTTCCTAACTTTTCATCCTCCAGCCTCCCTGTCGTAGTTAACCTGCTATGTGTTGCGTGAGCTCTCCAGCTCGCCTCGAATCGCAAGACGTCGATGTTCAACTCATTCACTGCCATTGACGGCTATAGTCGTCAAAAGGCCAATTGTTTTAGCATGGGCTCGCAGTGAATTCAAGAGCCATGTGGCTTTGAAAGACAAAAGATAAATCAACTAAGCAATTTTCTTTAAAGTGTGCTGTCCAGGTGCATGTGATGGATGTTGCAGGTGATGAGCCAAAACGCAGCAAAAAAAAAAAGCAATCAACAGGATGCGACTCTCACCTCGGGCACTGGAGGGCGCTGAGCTGGTGACGTTGGGTGAGGCGGAGTGGTTGGAGCTCAAGCTGGAGGTAGACGGACTGGGCTGGAAGGCGAGAGGACAAAAAAAACAAACAAAACAAAACAAAACAAGCGCCTTTTATCATCATGAGCCACCAAACGGGTGCTCCTCTATCCCCGCGATTGATGAGCCTTGCGAGAGGGGACGCCTGACGTCAAACGAGGCCACCTCGCCCGGCGCGCTCCGCAAAGTCAAAATGGCTCAAGAGGCTTTAACGGCCGCCGAAAGGCACTTGAGCCCCGCGCCTCGCGCTGCGCTTTCCAAGGAGGACGAGGCTGCAAACTATCGGGAGGTTGATGTGAATTCTCGGGGCGGGCGGGTTGGAGTACCTGCATGTTGAAGACTTCATCCGAGCTCTCCGACTGACCCGTGATGTTGCTGACCTCGTTGGACGCCTGAGAGGACAGCGAAGACGAGGAGTAGCGGTTGACTGCCGGGTAACTGAGGAGACTGCAGAGGAGGGAAAATGGGCAAAACGTGGGTCAAAAGCCACGACGGAATCGGGAAGGCAAGCAAGCGCATGTTTCGCTTTTTGCGGAGACTCACCAGGATGCAGCGAGAGCCGCGTGGGGAATAGGGGGGAGAAGGAAACAGAGACGTAAATGAGAGGAAAATTCCTCTGATGGCGGCAACATAAAAGGTTTGCTTGAAATCATCACCCCCCCCCCAAAAAAATTATTAATTATGAAATTCAAAACCCAGAAAGAGGAGAAGGGGAATGTCAAGAGGGAAGCGGACGCCCCCTCACGGTAGCCAGAATGTCGCAGGCAGGCAACGCGGCAGGGTCACCGACCTCATCGACGCGCACGCACACGATTCGACTGGTGCTCACGCATCGGCCGGGCCGACGCGTTCCAGGTGGGAACGCCACTCACCTTCGCCTGGCCACGCCTCTGCTCCCATCTGGGCTGATGATGCTGGGCACCGAGTTCCGGCATGTGCGCGGGCTTCCGTTGGTGAAGTGCACCGGGCTTGCGCGCACGTAAGGCGGAAACTCCTGCGGAAACACACTTTCAAATGATTCTGAGGCAAATCGTCCGAGCCACGTCGCCTTCATTTTCATCTTACAAATCAAATGAGTTGCGCTGGTTGCTAGGGTGTATGTTGAGAAAAACGGAGGCGCCACCAACCTGGATGCCCAGACTGGATTTCATCAAATGGAACTGGTCCACCAGCTTCTTGTGCAGAGGCCTCATGTCCTGAGGCACCACCTTCTCGTGCACGGCCAGACCGTATTCCAGAATATGCGCCTGCAAGACAAACGGCGGCGGCCACAATGTTTACTTCTTGTTCAGGCTGTGTTGTTTGGTGTAAGGTGACGGGGAGGGAGGGGGGGGGGGGGATAGGGACGCCACCTAAATAAATAAACAAAAGATACCTCACCCTGGCTTTAATCTACCGTTACCAACCTGTTCAAACATGAGTTCCCTCAGGCGCCCGATCTTCTCCCCGTCCTCGGGGTGATTCATCACGTAGTCCTTCACAAAAAAGGCCTGTGTGAAGACAAACATCTGTTAGGCACAAACATGGAACAGCAGGAGGGTTTTTTTTTTTTTTTGTTATTGTAGGTTTATTTTTTTTTTTGTGCCTCCTTTGCCTTGTTACCTGAATACCTCGATCCCCCACCGGGCCGACACACTCTAAAATAAAGTTTTACGAGCAAACCGACAAAAGAAACAAACATCCCAGCTCAAAGGGAGATCGATAGTCACCAACATGTTTTTTTCCCCCAAATTTCTATAATTATCACGAGTTCATGGATCGGAATTTTTTTTTAAAAAGTGCTAGTTAAAAATAAATCTGAAGAAAGGGAAAAAAAAAAAAAAAACGCTCAAAGCGCTTGATTTGAGCTCACGTGGTCACACGTGTCACTCAAAGATGCAGCCGAGATCCACGTCGTTTCCACAGGAAAAAACTTTCCGAGTGAGCCAGCGAGTGGCTCAGTCAATCATGAGAAAAAGTCCAATTACAGATGGAACGAGAACGGCGAGGAGGTGAAATAAATCAGACGGCATCCCCTCTGCCACCTCCCAAAAGGGACTTGGGCTCAAATTAAAGCAATAAATCTGAATATTAATCACCGCAATTTTGCCTTCATTTGCCGCGGAACCGACCTACACAGCTGTCAATCGGAATCACGCTGGGAAATTAAGAGTTTGGGTGGGGGGGACGGCGAGGCTTGGGCGGTGCTAGCCATCGGGTTGATTCAAGTTCCCGCAGCAAAAAAAAAAAATAAAAGCTCTCGTGAAAACACCGCTTATTATAAAACTACTTCCTGGCTGTAAACATCCGCGCGGAGGCCGCGCACAAACGCCCGTCCGCCGACGTGGCTCTCTGTGGGGAAAAGGCGGTTGCTATGCGACACGGTGAGCGAGGTCCACTCGCGACGTTGAGGATGGAAAAAAAATAATATTTTCGAGATGATCCCCCCCCCGCCTTGTTAAAAGACGCCGCCGCTGCAGCTCCAGCCATGAATGCTCCCTGCAGGATGATGCGGTCCAAATGCTCTCCTTCACTGGATTCATCCAGCCCTCCATCTCTCCCTCCGGCCACATCTATCCAGCCGTCGACCTTGTATGCACTCCCCTTTTTTGTAGCGCTACGTTCCTGCCGGGCTGCCGTTATCGAATACAGCGCAAAACTCGATTTCAATCGGCCGAAACCAACGAGCTTCAGTTTCAGAGGACAGCAAACGGTGTGTGAGCGCCGCACTCGAAACCCCTCCACCTCGCCCTGCCGTCATCCGAGCCGCCGTTACCTCTTGGTAGCGGGCCAACCCGCCGTTGACGGCGGCGTCGACGACCCCGTTGAGGCACATGGTGAGGGGGTTGACGTTTTGCATCTGCCGGCTCTGGCACTGCGCGATCAGCGTGCGCAGCTGCAGGTTCTTGTTCTCGATCACCTCGATGGCGTTCTCCAGTGGGCTCACCTCCACCTGTCGGTAGCATATTCCAACACGTCGATGAGAAGTGCAACCAGGCAAAAACGTGTCAAGTTCAAGTCTAGTCGATTTTCATGAATGCTAAGCCCAACTCATGGCGAGTCTCTTCAAGGTTTGCCCAAGTCAGGCTTCGAATTGCCGACTGCGATCGCCCCACCGCTGCCGTTATGGTATGCCGCAGTTAGACCGAAGCTACATCTGGGGCGCTCGCTCGGGCGCAGTTGACGGAAGCTATCAATATCCTTAATGCGGCCTTTTCGGTGGCAAACAACGACTTACACTCGGCAAATTGAAGTCAGCAATTACTCGCGGTTCTTTAATGTGTGATCGCGTTGCTAATTTCCAATTTGAGCTCAGTGCGCCTTATGCTCACAGGCTAATTGCTAATATGTCCTGGGAAGCAGAGGTGTTTTTCAACCTGGGCACCATTTCTTGTACATTTTGCGCTTTAAGCATTGGGCAATAAGCGGGTGTTTACTTTTAATGCGCCGCCGTGCCGAGTGATTAAAGTCGTTTGAATGAGCAAGCCAACTGCCTGCGCGTACGGCTAACAGAGGAGTCGTTTGCGGGCCACAAAACCCACACAATGTGCTTGGAGACGGTAAAATGCCTTTCGTCACCTTTCGCATTTATCATCTTTGTCTTTATTGTGTGGCGGAAAAAGCACAGTCGCTTTGAGGAGGGGGTGCAATGTTTGCAAGTGCTAATTAGTATCGGGTCAACCTTCAAGATGAGGCTTAAAAAAAGAAAAAGGGGTTCTTCCACTCAGGCCACATTTCTGTCTTTCTTTCTTTATTTTTCTTCCCCTGCCGCAGCGATGCCTTAATCCTCTTGAATAGAGCTTTTTGCCACTGCCATATTTCATATGCTATCGCGCCACCGAGCTGTCGTCGCCGCTTTTGTAATCCACAATTTCCCGGCGCACTCTTCAATGCGCATATGCACAAAGTATCTATCGACGCTGACGTACGCATTTAAGGGCGGCCGCTGACGACGGCGGGGAGGAAAAAGAAAACCCCCGTTCCACTCACAAAATGGATCATTTGTCATGAAAGCAAACGTGATGATTTTTTTTTTTTTTTTTTTTTTGAGCATGACACCCAACAAAGGCCGAAAATGATAAGACCAAAAACTCATGACTGAGGCCGTCACCGTGACTCAACGGCTCGGATCAACACAACCTGCAAACTCCAAAGTGGATGAGGGGGCGTCTTGTGAATGAGCGCTGTTGTCGTTGTTCAAGCTCACCAGCTCTCGTTTGTCCACCTCGAACCACCGCGAGATGCCGGGAAGACTCTGGACCAGTGTCAGGGTCGTCCTCTCCACCCACAGGCTCTGCAGCAGCACAATCAATGACCACCGTGATTGGCATGCGAATGGCAAAATGTGGATGCACAGCGTGATCATGAGTAAATATAATTTCTCAACCAATTGAGGGAAACGGGATCATTTCGATCAGCACGCCGGCTCAGGAGATTACCTTGAACTCGTTCTCCTTGTCTTTGGTGCCCTTGTGGAAGGGCCGATCGTATCGGAACCTCCAGATGTGATTGAACTTGTAGAAGCTCTTGATGTTGTCGGGCACGCCGTCGCGCTGCAGCACATCCTGGCTCTCGGGGATCGGCGTCACGGCGTAGATCTGCAAGTCTGGAAGCGTCGCCTTTTAAGGGAAACCACTTTCGGACGCAAAAGCTAACCGTTGTCTCTTTTCTAACACCAGTCCCGGAACGTTTCTGACACACCGATGGGCAACTTAAAGTCTTTGATGACTCCAACATGATTTTTTTTTGGAGACAACACGCAAAATCCACACAGGAGGGTCTGAGCCGAGATTCGTACCGGGAACCTCTCGCCTGTGCGTTCTCTTACAGGAGTCCAAAGCAAGTGAAAAAGCATCAAGTCGGATACTGAATGGTGAATATCTCGACCTACTAAAAGAAAAAACGAAATCAGGATGCTATGCATTTCATGTAAAAGTGTCAATAAAAACCGCAACATTGATTGATGTGACTCGGTCCTCTCCTTCGCTTCCACTGGTCCATGTTTACGTGTGTTTACGCTCCATTGTACCCAAACGGCGCACTGAAGCTCTAAACAGGCCTAACTCACCGCTTACGCGTTTGAAGACACCCGCGACGCTAGTTAAGAGGATGCGCGCCTTGCCCGTCCCGACGATCGTATTATTTCACGTTGCGGAAAGAGTTGCAAAGCATGCGAAGGCAAAAGGGAAGAGTTTGGAAAAGGATACACTGTGCGTCGGCCTGGTAGATGGTCTGGTCCGGCTGGTTGACGTGCTGCATGGCGATGGCGTGTGGGAATTCGTTGAGCATCCGCTGCTGGAAGGCCTCCAGCCTCTCGTAGTCGTGGCCACGGCACACAAACTCCTTGTTCTGAGAGGGGGGGTTGGGGAGGGGGGGGAGGCACACGGCAGCAAAAGGCAGCGTGGGGTTAGTTTGCCATCTGGTGGAGGCACGCCGCTACTGCACAGCAAGGGACATTGAACATCACCTCAAAGTCAAGGATGCAAGTAATGCAAACCGGAATTCTCCCTTTGGGCTTATGACTTTTCAAGAGGACAAATAAATGAAGAGTTTGTGGTTTTTACAGCTTTTCCAAATCTCGCGCAACAACAGCAAGAAAAAACGGTCACACAAGATGGAACGGTTACACACCAGTCAATGAATTGACGACTGCACAATGACAGACAAACAAACACATTTTTGAGTTCAGGACAACAGATGAACTTTTTTTTTTTTTTTTTTGGTCATTTACCCGTAAGAAAAAGGGGAACTTCTTTCCGTAGAATCCCACCCTGAAGAATTCTGGCTCAAGCCGTTGCTGGTCCATGATCTTGTCATACAGCGACGCTTCCATCATCTAGTGTCACAAATAACGCATGAACGCTTGCCACCCCCCTCCCCCAAAAAATGGAGAATCGAATGACATTTGCCAGGTGTTTCTCACCCTCATCTTGCTGAGGTTCCGGTAGTCATAGTAGGACTCGTACTGGTCGGCCAGCTCTCGGCATAGGATGATGCCGTTCTCCCAACACTGGTGACGACAAACGCATTTACTCAATCTTGGATGCACAGATGAACTGCGTGCACTGGGGGGCGCTGGTGGGTCGACGAGCGAGCAGGGGGAGGCAAACTCTCTCCCTCTGGGCCACGGAGCCAGCTTGCTAATTAAATGGACGACTCTTCCTGACTAATCCCTCGCACACGGGCGATTGACATGGAGCTCATGCGCAGCGTGGCTTTCCATCAGCAAAGTTAACAGGATTTATTTGGAGTGTGTTGAAGACGTTCTCGCTCCCGCCCCGATGGTACCCGGCGGGGAAGGTGGACATCAAGGTCAACTCCAAGTTGAAGAATTAGTCTTAATATTGAGGGCTTTCCACCGCTCACCTTGCCTCTGTCAAAGTTCTGGACGATGGTGAGGTGCAAAAACTCCTTCCGCTGCCACTCGCTCTGCATGGGGTAGTTGAGGAACTCTCGCAGGGGCCGGTCCGACCATTCCAGCAGCTCGTCGTATAGCAAGAGGGTGTACGAGGCCTCTGCGTCAGTGAGGGGGTCAAGGTTGTTCAAAAAGCACAGTCAAAAAAAAAAAATCAAATAAACAACTAACATTCAAACTAATTTAAAAATATATATATTTTTTTAAATTATTATGCGGGTATTCGTGGCCGTGGACCTGTTACCTGTGTAGTTCTGCGCCTTGAGATGCAGGTCATACAGCTTGTGGATGTACCGGATGTACATTTCCTCCTTGTTGAGCTCCGTTTTATAGAAGTTCTGGGTAGAGGCGACACAGCACGAGAGTTCTTGAACATGCACAAATCCCGAGTTTCGGCGTTGCCTCGTACTCACCAGCAAACTGACGGTGCAACCTATTTTCTTGCCGTCCACTTCCCCCAGCTTCATGCAGTCCCTGTGGCAAGCGCACCAAAGCAGGTCAGGGTGGAAAATCAAATCAATAAACGATCGTCAATTCCCTCGGAAACGATCCCAAGCGACGAGGCCTCCCCACCTGTAGTCCAACAGCCTCTCCATTAATCGGGTGACCGTGGCGATGAGCGAGATGCCGCTCTCCCGCCACGTCTCGCGCTCGATCTTCTTCAGCAGGCTGCCGAAAAAGAGAAACGAGGTCAGAAAACGTCGCCGATCCAAACACCCGAAAAAAATCAAGGAGCCTTTTTTTTTTTTTTTTTCTCAGACCACAAAGGACGACACGGAGAGAACAAAAGAACAGAGCCTCTTACCTAGGGTACGGACCAAACAGAGGAATTCTACTCCGGGTGGGAAAGCATAGGCGGGATAAATTAATACGATTAATATCAGCACACACACAAAAGTTAGTTTTGGGGTTAGTGGCCAAGGAAATAAGTGTGGCGTCCCAAAAAAAGGAATCTGCACCATGAGGAAAACAGAAAGCGCTGGCAAATGGGCTGCTAGCATACCCGGGCTAAAGTGTTTAACGTGAATAAATGGCACACGCACGTGCACACACAAACACACACACGCACGAAGCATGCAGGAGCACAAACCTGGAAAGGACAAAGACGCAGTGGACCGAGACTGGACTGGACGCGTGTGTGAATGTGCGACGTGAAGACGAATACTGACCCGCACTCACCTTTCTGTTATGGAGCCATCGATTCATCTCGGAGTCATTAAAAACCGAAGCAAGCGTGCGTTCGCTTGCCGTGGCGGCACACGCGCACCCGCTTGGTGTCCAGCAAGGCTTATTGTTGCTATGACACCAAAGCCATCTTATCGCATCTCTTTGTTATGAAAAGGAAAAAAAAGCTCTACAGGCGCGACCCCAAAAAAAAAAAAAATCTCATTGTTATGGCTGTACTCAAAGGATGCTTGAAGGGTCTCGGCCTCTTCCTCGGTTGATGGGTTAAGATGCGAGCAACCCCCCAAAAAAGAAGAAGAATAACCCAATTCATGTTTTTTTTTTCTGGCCAGTTTTCCTCCAACTCACATGCTGTTGAAGAGCTCCCTGTACGTCTCATCTCCTTTGCCTTCCGACATCAGGCTGTCCAGCTTGTCGATGAGCTTTGCCTCCACCTAAAAAAAAAAGATGAATTCCACTTTTGAGGCGCGAGGTTTCCCCATCAGCTCGAGTCGTACCTGTTTGAAATTGCCGCTGCGCCTCTGCTCCCAGTCCATCATGTCGTGGAAAATGGGGATCATGACGTTCCTCAGGTCGGGCTGCGGCACAAGCGTCACCTCCAGGAACGGACCGATCATCGCCGGGATGAAGTTCAACTTGTGCTCCCCTGGAGAAGGCGCCAGCGACCATTCCATTTCACATCAGCGTGGGGCGGGGGGTTGGGTGGAATGTGTCTTTCCACCGTAACACGCCTCGGCGGATGGTCTCACCTAGATTCTGCCACATGCTGAAGATCTCGCAGCCCATCATCACTCTCATGTCTCCGTACCTGCGCGGTTGCAAGAGCGTGACGTGACGTGACGTTGACGTGCCCCCTGGTCGCGTGAGACTTACTTTTCCAACGTCTTCTTCCTCTTCGAGGGAGAGAAGGACTCCAGCTGAAGGCAGGGCTGGTTGATAAATAATACTGACAGGTAGAAATACGAATCCCACACCTGGAAAAAAAAAACACACACACACAAAAATGTCAAGTGACAGGCCTCCGCTGAACATCACTTTGATTTAAGGGCCTTTTAAAAGAGGCTTTCGAGGCTTGATTTGGCACTTGTGGACTTTTTCGATTTTTACCTTACCTTGTAGTCAAACTTGTCATTGAGAAAGTTTTTCCTCAGGGCTTCAGAGAGGTAGAGGACGGTGGTGATAATGACGCTGGAAGAAGCATCGCAGAGAGTCACTTACAAGAACGAGGACGAGAAACTGTAGGACATGCCTCGACGATCGGCCTAGCCATGAAAGATGGCCACCTAAGTCGCCCCGACAACAGCGATCCCAAAAGTACGCAAACGGCATTTGTGTTTTCATCACGAGAATCGGTGACAGTTCGTTGAAAGTGACAAAACAGACGGATGTGCATATGTTGTCCTTGAGTTCAAATGGCATTTTCTTCATACATCTGCTGAGAGTGCACTGCCGAAAAATAAAATAAAATAGTGTGCCACCACTCCCAGTGATTCACGTAAGCAATAAACCGACCCAAAAATATAGTTGGACGATGCCAACCGAAAAGGAGGGCATGCTTACTTGTTGGTAACCAGTCGCATGACAGTCCAATCTTTCGGGAACATCTCCGGTCGGATGAGAATCCTGAAGACCGTAAAGATCTGAAGGAGGAAGTCCTGCACCGAAGAATACGGAGCATTCGTGTTTAGAGAGAAATGTGTTCCATTAATTGCTGCATCACGAGCTGGATTGTAGTACAGCGGGTACAGTCAACTCGCGGCGCCGTAAATTTTGGAAAATTGGAATCAACTTTACTGAGGCAAAACCAAATTTTCAGATTCAAAATAAGTCATAATACAGAGACTTCAAGAGAAGACAACACCAATTGTTTTAGACACACAAAATGGAATTCTCTTTGTTTGATGTTTAGTTTGACAGTAAACGTTCACGAGGCTTGACATGAACCAGCCCAAGGCCTCTTCCTTTCTTTTTTATTTTTTCCCCCCCGCCGTTTGGCAAAATGATCAGCCCAATGACGGCTCTCACTAAAGTTGTATGAATCTAAATTTGGAATGTGTTTTTCCCGAGCTAAACGACTGTCAGCCAGTATTACGCCGCGCGAGTGCGTGCTTCTCAGCATTCCCGATTTCATCCACCGCCGCGGTCCCGTCGCTGTGAGTCAGGGATGCCGAGTGAGTGCCTTTTACCCTCAAGTCGTCTTTGCTGCCGAACGCCTGCAGCAGCTGCTGGTAGTGTCTGTCACTCATCTGTCGCAGCAGCGCCAACAAACACGCCACAAACTCCCCCTGGCAGTGCACCGCGCACACACAGAAAAGCGTGAATTAGTTGGAAAGCATTGTTGAGATGTTTTGAGGTACCTCAAACGCCCCCCCCCCCACTCCAAAAAAATAATCATTTGCATTTCACTGAAACGGGCTCTCCCAATTGGAGAACAACGGCTGGCATGGAATGAGTTGACTTTATCGGAGACATGAGTGTCCCTCCCCTCCTCAAGCATCCTTCAGGATGTGGCGATGACAAGCTCATCGTTACTCACCGCCACCGCCCCCCCCCGAAGCCCCCAAGTGTGTGTTGCATTATAAATCCCAATTACTGCCATTTGTTTTAATGACGTTGGCTTAATTATAGTCACCACTGAGGCAACTCCATTTAAAATCTATAATTACTTGCCAAAAGGAGAGCACAGCAACACACACACACACACATGGGCACACATACAGTGACATCCTGGAACTGAAGTCTCATGGCCGGCCCGGCGGGCTGCGGTCGGTTGCTGATTTCCAGGATGGTCCTGAGCAGCACTCCCAGCAGGCTTTCCACGATCAGGTCCACTTCTTCCGAGATCACCGGCTCCTGCCGAGAAAGCGCATCAGCATCGGTGTGACCGGGGGATCTGCATTTTGGACTGTTTGCCACCGAGGGGGCGGAGCATTTCAAATGGCCAAATGATGCAGAGAAGGGGAGAGCACAAATTTTTGCTAAATTGATGCTTCTAATTAGCGGAGTGCGCGGCGGCCAGTGTGGCTCTGTCAAACGGACCGTGACGGCACAAAAAAAAAAAAAAAACAAAAAACAAAGCAATCTTGCCCTCGCCGTCAGTTGGCTGGGAAATTGCCGGAAGACAAATTCCCGCTGCCGTCTTACTGACCGAGGTGCCGTTCTCCTCCTTCTTGATGAGCGACAGCATGCTGGTGAGGATGCGGGCGCACATGACCAGGTCTCTCTGCTCCTGCATGTGAGCCTGCAGGATGCGAAGCACCACCGGCAACAGGATGCACCTGGATTCTACGACCGGGACAAAGCGGATCAAGGCGTCGCTCCAAACGCTGCGCAGATGAGCAAGGTGCTCACCCGGGTTGGTGTACAGTTGGCTCTCCACCGTCTTGGCAAGGCACTGCAGCTTGACGGCCTCCAAGGGGCAGTCGGCGTGGACGATGGCGGGCAGGCTGCCCAGCGTCTCCCGCACGAAAGCGGCCACCTCCCGCACGGTGAAAATCTTCAGCAGCTCGCCGTAAACCGCCGGGAACGTTCGCAGGAACACCGCCTGGCGAATGACACATCGTGTCAAACAGAAAGAAGCGGCGGCGCAGTTTGACTCCAGCCCCGCCGGGAGCGCGAGATGATTTCATGACAACGGCGTCGAGTGCGAGCCCTTGAGCGAGGGAAAGGCGCGTGTTTGGGGAAGGGGCCGACATGCGCACGTGCCTGCGTTTGCGCCACCGGACTGGTGGCCTTGTTTTCCTGCGAGAGGAAGAAGCGAATGGACATGAAGAGCTCGTGGATGCAGACGCGGAACTCCTCCTCGTTCTGGCCTCCCGTCGCCAAGGAGAATAGGCGGCGGGACTGGACGATGTACTTGAAGATGTACTCGCTGGCCTGAGAAACAGCAAGGGGGGGCGGGGGGGATCTTCATCAGGCCACGGAAAATGCTGAGAGGCGTTTGTCGTCGCGGCTGCTTGCGGGGTCGGAGATGTGACGGAACGGCCGCTGACCTTGAGCACCTGCTGGATATGCTCCTGATGCTCGGCGTCCACAATGCGGTCCACGTACCACTTCTGAACTTTGATCAGGTCCCTTGGAAACAAAACACAACATGGCACTCTCGATGATTCCTTTGCCTCTTCGCGAGGGAAGGGAGGAACAACTCATCCAAATCAAATCCTGGTGTCATCTTTCAAAACGGTTCTGCTCGATGTGTGGGGGGGTGCAAAAAGGTATTTGACTTCATTTGTGTAGCGCGCGTGTGTGCGCGCATGTGTCAGAACATCACCGCTCAATCTTAGCAGGTACACCGAGCGTGAAGTCGACAGCCAGACTGAACAGCAGGCTATGAAATTGAGCGCATAAGAAGGTAGCACCTTTTTTTTTCCCTCCCCTCCCACTTTGAGTGGCCACAAGAGGGCGCCAAAGCATTTTGCAGGCATTCTCAGAGCCCCTCGGGCCGCTTTGCCTGTGATGGGTTCGGTCAGCGGCATCCAAAACTCGACTGGCGTCCTCAGTACGCACCTGTATGAGAGAGCCCCCGCAAAGTGGCTCTCGATGTAGGTGTCCATGACCGGCTTGAAATGCTGAAACTTGCTGTCTTGGAGAAGGTTGATGATGTGGACCTGTGAGAGAAGAACACAGAAAGGACGGTGAGTTGGTTGCTACTTCATTTAGCACAATAACAAAAAAAATAATAATATGTGTGAACAAAGAGCTTCTGATGTTCCCGCAGTATAGCGTCACCTATGGCCGAAGAGGACTTTGTCAGATTGGGTTTTTTTTTTCAGCCTTGGGTATCGGTGGCTGGTATCAGCAGCCTTCATATACACCCAATACCTTAAAATATGGCTGGTATGACACCTGGTATCAATACCCGCCCATCCTGATTTTGTTATGATTGATTTGGTGATGTGCCACTTGCGTTGTTGATCTAAAAAAAATGATAAATAAATATACACTAAGTCGAAACTTGGCAAAGGCGTCACCCGGTCAGATCTTTTCATCGCTCTGAGTACCTCGCTGAGCAGGGAACACGCACTCCCAGACAAAGATCAATCAGAGCGGCGCGATTGCTTGACAGGGCTCTCATACGCGACGTCTCTCCATCTTTCGACAGCAGCCGCCGCTTTCATTCTCAGGTTGGTGGCAAGTGCGATTTCAAGACAGCACTTACCAGCGAGTCAAACACCTTGAGGCCGTATCTCTGGGAGCTCTCGTCCAGAATACCAAAAAGCGTGTCCAAAGTGTCTTGTAGAAACTGTCAACAACGGGGAGAGAATTTGGACGTCCGAGGTCTTCATCGCCACGAGAGCGACAAATCAATCAGCTGCCGCGGCGGCCTTACTTTGACAATCTCCGAGCCGTCGATCTCCTTGAGCTTGGACAGGCTGTCGTTGATCCGCTCGGGGTGCGCGCGCCACTTCAACAAGTCGAGCATATCGCCTGAGGGCAGACGTGCAGATCTGCGCTTGAACGTGAGATTCTAAAAAGCGACGGGTGACGGGACGCGGGGAAAGCAAAGCGGGGTAATGAGAGCGACATCGACGTCGCCGCCGCCTCCCGTTCCGGCATCCCGACGTCGGCCCATCCAAAACAAATGTTGACGTTTTCATGTTAAGATGCATCAAAAGAGATGAGAAGTAATTTCCCGGCATCCCCCCGACGTACGCATGAATAAAACATCATTCCACTTGAGTCTTTTAGCTGTCTCTTCAGATTCGATTGAACCTGAAACATCCGCTTTTTTTGTCGTCGTCGTCGTCGCGCAGAAACGTTTTTCCCGTGCATGAGCAGTTTACCTTTCGGTCTGTTAAAAGCAGTCGCCGTGCTCTGTGCGTCTGTGAAAGTGACATGTCGAAATTGCAATAAGGAGACAAGCAACTTTGCGACCGAGCATCGCAAGCCGGAGCGGACCACCCAGGCCCCACTGGCCGTTGAAGCAGTCGGTCGACAGTTTCCATCCCAATACGTAAGGCAAATGGGAGGTCTCTAAACTTTATGAAAATAATTATTGCCGAGAATAATAGAATTTTTTTTTCTCTCTGTAATCCTCAGTTATAGCAGTAGTTCTTTGCAGAGGATAAATAATATATCCCCAAGAGTACTCAAATATCTGTTGATGTTTTCTTTAGCCAGCCAAGTCGTTTTTATTTGTGACTCTTCACTTCAGTCCGGACTGAGTGTGACCACAAATCATCAGGCAAGCGTCCAACAGGGAGACAAGAAAAAAAAAAAAAAAAAAAAGAAATCCAAAAAGGGCTTTTTACCATTTTGCGTGAGCTTGGTGGAGCAGAGGAAGCTGGTGATCCAAAAAGACTCCTTGGTGCCTTTCAGGGTCTGGTTGTTGGATGGGATGTTGGCCTTGGAGAAAGGCAGCTTCAGGTAACGCGTGCAGTCCGCCAAGCTGGTGTTCTCGTCGCACTGGACACAGAAGAAAAGAAGCTATGAGCCCTGAAAATATGGACCGGGGTGATATTAGGCGCCGGCTTTTTGTTTGTATTGTAAGTCAAGTTCGTTATAAGGCATTTTTTAAGAGCACATTTACTCATTTTTATTCTTTGCAAACAAATGTTAATGCTTTATTTATGTTGAGGTCTTATTAGTTTTAGTGTCAGTTTTAGTTTTTTTCTGCATATGGAGTATTTGACAAGTGCATGTTAGAAAAAATGGTCTGCATCACATCAACTGGTCATGTTGTTGAACTGCTTTTTTTTGAGGGGGGGGTGGCTCGATGTTGGAGTAAGACAATCGCAGAC